>PVJO010019524.1:0-34082 GCA_004026905.1 Hystrix cristata
TGAAATCTCCAGGCTCACAGGTGGGGAGTCGGGCAGACAGTTAAAATGCGGTTTGCCTGCGATGCACGTGGGCACGAAGGCGCGTGGATGCACGTGTCGAAGGCTCTTTTGTTTGTGTTAATCAAAGTCTAGAAGGATCCAGGTGTCCAAAAAATTTGAATGCATTAAATGATTGCTGAATCCGTAGTGTAAAACATTATGAAGGCTTTTATGGAGGTAAAATTCACCTAACATAAACCTCATTGTTTTAACTAAAGTGTGCAATTTGGCAGCACTGAGTATATTCGTGGTGTCATATAAGTGCCACTGCTGTATAGTTCTAAGTCATTTTTATCATCTCAGAAACTGAATACTTACTAAGCAGTCATTCCCCGATTCCACTCTCCCACAAGTGGAAACAACCCAAATGTTCCACTTGGCACAACCCAAATGTTTTGCACAAATGTTTTTGCACAAAAAGATGTGCAAATCAACAAAATCTATCCACTTGATCTATCTACTTGATGGAACACTATTCAGCCTTAATAAATAACGAGGCAAAGACTGATGTATAACGTGGACGAAGCCTACAAACTTCATGCCGAATAAAAGAAGCCAGACACAGATTATTTAATCCCACTGCACTTCGGTTTCCTCATTTGGATATGTGGCTATTAATACAATACTTACACTATAAACTTATTCTACAGATTAGATGATGAGACGGCAAACTGCTCTAGTGGTCAGAGCTGTGTGGTACACATTAGGCAGTTCTGTTAGTTGCTGTCAGCCACAAGTATCAATGAGAAATAAGCTACGTGTCTCCAGGACAAAGCAAAGCAGACAGCACTGTGCATGGTGTTCTGTCATTTATGAAAAGTACAGGTGAAGGTACAGACACACAACATTTGAGGGACGATGGTTGCTTTGGGTGGGACAGATCTACCAACATGGGATGGTCGAAGGAACGAAACGAATGCTTAGCCGGTAGTGGCGGTGCACGCCTGTAATTCCAGCACTCTAGGAGGCTGAGGCAGGAAGGTCACGGTTCCAGCCAAGCCTGGGCAAATTAGCAAGACTGTGTCTCAAAATACAAAAAAAGGGCTGGGGATTTAGCTCAGTGATTAGAGTGCTTGCCTGGCAAGCACAAGGGCCTGAGTTCGATCCCCAGCACCGGAAAAAAAAAAAAAAAAAGGACCCATAAAAAACAAAAAAAAAAAAAAAGACTGGTGATGTACCTCAGTGTAACACCCGTGGTTCAATTCCCAGTACCACCCCCACAATGCTAATGGATATGGAGCTTGTTTTTTGGTTTGTGAAAAGTTTCTAGAACTAGATAATGGTGGTGGCTGCAAAATCTTATGAATGTGCTCAAAGCCACCAAATTGTACACTTTATAATGGTTCAATGATTAAAACAGTGAATTTCATCTTAGTTGGCCTTTATTGCTCGAATTTCTGTCATGTGGATGCATTGACTTTATTTTAACTTTTAATTTTGGAATTAATTTTTGGGGGCTGGGGATTTAGCTCAGTGGTTAGTGTTTGCCTTGCAAGCACAAGGCCCTGAGTTCGATCCCCAGCACCCCCCAAATTTTTTTTTGAATTAATTTTTGGAAAATAATTAAAATTGATAAGAAGTTAGTTTCAGACAGAAAGTGAAACAATGAATATCATCAGGTTACCGACAATAAAATACAGACGAAATCTGGCTGTAGAATTTCTTCAGATGCACTAATTTGTGCAAGAAAGTGAAGAAACAGAAGTGATCTAAAAGAATATGAAAAAGTCCTACAGCTCTAATGTAAAATAATACGAATGTAACTAGAATAATGAAAAAGTGTATTTCATATATTAAATTTCAAAAAAAAAAAAGAACAACAATCAATTCCAGTGTTGGCAAAGAAAGCACTACTGTGATTGGAAACAAATTTTCTGGAAACCAATTAACATGATATACTAAAACCATTACAATCCACCAACCAGTGGATCCAGGTAGCTTTATTTATTTATTTATTTATTTTTCGTTTTGGGGATCGAACTCGGGTCCTTATGCTCCAGGTAGCTTTATGAGTGGTGCTACAATTAAATAACCACTACATAAAAAGGTTAACCTATGAGGTATTCAAGGTAGTATTATTTACAATAGAAGAAAAGCAAATAGAAACAAGTTAAGTGTGCATGAATAGGGATGATTTCAATAAGGTGTTCAGCTTTCTTATATCTAAATGCTAGGCAAAATATACATATGTCATGATATCCAGTGACCCAGGAAAGAATTTGTAACATCGTTAAGAGAACTTATTTTAAAAATAATATGATTCTGCTTCTTATAAATATGCACGTAGAGGAATTCATAGAGGATATGTTGGTAGTTGCAGTCTACGAAGTGCTAAGTGTTAAATGCTTTATAAGACACATAAAGCAAGAAATATTAAGATCCCAATATGATATATGAGGCACCCGAGCTTCAGAAAGGTTATGTAGCTTTCCTAAAATCACACAGCTCATGGATGGCAGGTACAACATAACCTCTTGGTCTTGGGCATGGTTATGGCTTATATCTGATGTCCCCCCAAAGCCTGATGGGCTTGGAGGGGGCCTTGTGGAGTGATTGGTCCACCTGGATGATAGAGCTACAGGTAATGTTAGAGGTGGGAAGAGCCAGGTCCGGGGATCCGGTGAGCTGGAGGTGCCTCCCTGCCTGGTGCCTGCGGGTCCCACTTCCCAGCTGCCCTGAAGTGAGCAGCTCTCCTGACGCAGACCCCGGATGAACCGGAACTTCTACACACCACGGGCCAAAATAAACCTGTCTTCCTTGACGCTGTGGTGTTGGGTGTTGTGTCTCAGTGATGGGAAAGTGACCACACAGGCACAGATGGGGCACACAAAAGGAACTCGCATTTTTGTCTGAAGAAAGAAATGATGCTAGAAAAGAAGAAGAGAGGAAAGGAGAGAAGAGAAGGGAGGGGAGGGGAGAGGAGGAGAGGGTGGGGCGGCACCTGCTGTCTTTGAGCGTGGAGACCTCAGCGTTGACACTGCAGAGCTTCTGCCTCAAGATCCACAGTGTCCAGCTCAGGAGGACGAAGTTGACCTACGAAACCAAGCAGAAGGCACTCGGGGTTGAGTATTCATCGGCAAAGGCCAGTCCGGCCTGCCTGTAAAGACAGAACTGAGCCACTGCACCCAGCACACAAACCAGGACACCAGACAGCAACACTTGCAGCAATCACCTCACGCAGATCGAGTCTCCATTAATAACTGACAACTTCCTGAATTTTTTCCCCACTTTCAGTGTAGGACCGACAGCAGAAAAGCCGTGTGCACCCCCCACCAATCCCATCAGATGCCTCACTTCTAATTGACCTGCTTCCAGCCTCCCCTCACCAACAGCACATACCAACGCTGCCAAAAACTTCCCCTCTCCTCTGCCTGCCTTTCAGTGAACCCCAGATGCAAGTGAGGGTGGTGGCCTCCCTTATTGCTACACTATGTTGTCAGTTTCAGAATAAATAGCCTTTCACTGTTCTCCTCTGGGACATCTTTTTTCCCACAGGATGCATCCCCTGAATTAGGGTCAAAGCCAAGACTTAGGACGTAGACTATGACCTAAGTGGACGATTTATTCTCTTATGAGGCCCTCATTCTTCAGCACAGAGAGGGGTGCGCATACTCCAAGGGCTGAGATTCTCCGCCTTGGCCCTTCCAACATTTGGGTTCAGCTCATTTTTGTTCTGGGAGAGGCCAGGATGCTTTCCTGTGAACTGTACGATGCTGAGCAGTCTCTCTGGCTGCTGCCCTCCACATGCCAGTAGTGGCTACCTGCTGGGTCACAAAAGCGACTGAAAAGACTTCCAAGGCTGGATGGTAAGTGAGGAGACAAACAGATTGCATTCCAGTTCCTCAGATTTCCCTTTACCTCTCTCCACCACCCCTCAGTCCATCCAACTCCTTCCCCCATACCCACTACAATGGCTCCTTTATCTTTTTAAGTTTGCCCTAATTTAACAACCGTGTCTAGGAGAGCATAACAAATCTACTCTATCTGAGGCACAAGGATCTACTATATCAGATAAGATTGTGATTCCTTCCAAAGGCCTTTGCATTTGTATCATCTCTGAGAAAAACAAGAGCATTTAACACCATGTCCCTGAAATGTTCCTTTTGTGTTCCCAGGACTCTTGTAGAATAACAGGACACTATAAAAAAACAGGGACAGACAGTGACACTTGAAGTGATCATCCTGAATTGACCGGGCATTAAGTACACCAGGAACTCGGCAAGCTACTGTTCTTTGTAGAAACTGCCCATATCAACTGTTTTCCATTACTGGGACAAAATACCAGATACCTATAACTTAAAGGATTATTTTAGTTCACGGTTTCAGAGAATTCAGTCCATGGTCGCTTGACTCCAAGGCAGAAACAGCATGGCGGAGGGGCAAGGTGGAGGAACGCTGTTCAACCCATGCTACCCAGGAAGGAGAGAGAGGGGAAGAGCCAGGGCCAGGTCACACCCCAGTGAGCTGCCTCCAATCAGGCCCCACCTCCTAAGAGCACATTCAGCCAGGAACTCATTGGTGGATTAATCCCACGGTCCAGTCACCTTCTAAAAGCCTGGTCTCTGTATACATACTTTGGTGGGACATTTTGGATCCAACCAGAACACTGCCCATATGGTAAATTGGCCTTGTCTGGGAATGCAATTGTACAACAGAACAAAGTGAGCTGTGCAATTTGTTCTCTAATGACTACATCCCCAGAGTAACTGAGTACGGACTTGGCACTGTGGTGTGCTGTGGTCCAGCTGGCCGCCATCGCACATATTAAATATTCTTCTTGCAACTTTCCTGTCCAGCCTCTGGACCCTATAATTTCTTGAGTGTAAGTCTCAATTTACCCTATCATTTCCTCTTACAGCCTTTATAAGACTTGTCTCTCACAAACTGTGTAAGATCACTGTGGCCTTGGCAGCAAGGACCAAGTTCAGGCACGTGACAAGTGATTTAAGGAAGAAGAGAACCGGATGCACCTAATACAGCTTGGGTGGCAGGGACAGACATTGCCAGGAAGGTGGAAATGGTAGCAGCCCTGAGTCACCAGACTGAGTGCAAGCTGGATCATGAACCCAAGTCAGCATGGGGAGCAAGTCAAGCCATAGAGCTGGAAGTCAGATGGGAGCCGTGGTTCTTGGATGGCAATTAGCATTGAGCCCTGGTAGGTAGCGAGGCTGGGGTTGACTCCCAAGACACCAAGGGAGGGAGAGAAGGCAATCCTGGCAGCCTGTGAAGAGTTAGTGAGGGCCCATTGGGTTCACACGACTGATTCGTAAATATCCATTTGGACTGAGCAGTTTAAATTGGTATTTCTGCTTAACTGGCATGGCTAAAACATTTTTCATAAACAGCTTTGGGGTCATTCTCCAACTACAATTACAGGGTGAATTTGCTCTGTTGGTGTTTTCTGCTTATACAAAGATAATTTTGTCATTCAAGGTCATGTAAAGACATGAATATTTTCCAGCCTTAGCTAAAATGTAACATCTATGAGACCAAAAGAAAAGAAACATGAAAAAGACCTTTCTAAAGTCCAAGTAGGTACAAGGCAGACAATAGAAAGAAACCAGTAAGTAGAAGATAAAGAGGAATATAAAAAGTTATAAGCACAAAGATATATTTTTTGATATAAAAGGAGATTTTGTATGGCAAAATATGTCTTAAAGTAACTACATGGTTCCAAAAAAAAAAAGAACAAAGAGGTCTGTGGAAGATAAAATGTATAAGTTGGTTATATTTTAAAATTGTTTAGAGTTTTCTAATAATCAAACCTTGACACAGTGATACAAAATTAGAATCTAATTCTCTGCATTTAACATTGATCTGCTCTTTTAAAAATTACAAAACTAGCTTAGCAAATACAGATTGTATCAAGAAAATTTCTCATGTTTTTTGCTGTCTTTACTAGTTTTTCATTACAGGGGAGGGAGATATCTGCCATTTAGATGGTTTTGCTATTTAAAATCTGCCATACGTCCACTTGGCAAAATATATTTTCACTCGTACACCAGACAATAAGTCTATTTGTGATTATTAACACATTTTCTGAAATTTATAAAAGATATAAAGCTATTTTGTGACTTTTTGCTGATCCCATTAATTTAGATAGACTTGTTACCTGCAATAACTCTCTGATAATTAAAGGGCTGAAGATTAGTCTCCTATGGAATAAACAAAGGAGGGTTCAGTGACCCTGATACAATTTTATCAATCATAATTGTCATCGTAAGTATCTTATATAAAATAAAATAACTAAATTGTCATGTCAGTTCCTCCACTATCAGCGGAATTCTAACCATGGCTGTTCTACTTTTCCCATCCACACTTTTGATTATTCTCTGAAACATTTGTGGTTGGATTCATAAGGGAAAAAAATTCTAACATGCACAATAAATTATTTTCCCTTGATTATTTTGGTAAAAATTGATATGACTAATAATCGTGCTTCTTGCTAAAGAATTGTTAAAAAAAACTAAAAGAAAAGAATCGTTTAAAAAACTATCTTGCTCTGTTTGGTTTTGTTTTCTGTTCTCCTTTTAAAACTTTGTAAGTATTTTCTCTCAGAACTCTGCAGAAGTATAACTCCTAAAAACAATCAGATCTAATGTTTTGAGCTCTTGGTCATCAACTACAAAAACAGATAAAATTAATCTTAATAACGGACTCCAGGTAAACGTAGGCTAAGGGCTCTTCCTCCTAAACTCTCTGATGCTCAGATGTGGATAACTAACTCTCAAGCCTCAATTCCTTCGCCTCCGACAGGTGTCAGCTTAGTGCAACAGCCAGAAAAGCTTCCTGGTGATAAGGGACAAATAAAAACATGACTACAAGGTGATTGATCAGTGATGTCTTCAGAGAGACTCTCACAAAGACAAGTGATATAAAGGAAGCACGAGTGTTGTAAGAATAAAAACGGAGTCACTTGTGTCAACCCTACCGAACAATAAAGCCAAGAGGTTGCGCGACAAGGTCCTTATGCATGAAAGCCTGTTGATGATTATCACAAAGCACCCTACCTACACCATACATTTGTCCTGAGTCAGACTGAGCTGCCACTTGGAGAATCCAGATCCTAAAATATTCGCAAGTGAGCACGGTGTAAATCTGCATACGCGACGGTTGCGGTAAATGGATGGCTGGGTGTGCAGCGTGCCGGTCCCTGTGGCATCCGCAGCAGGCCTCCTTCACCCAACGGCAGCGAGGACCAGCCGGAGGAAAGCCCGCTGCCTGGAGCACAGGCGGACAGTCGCACCACTGGCTCGGGCTTGCACTTACCTTCTTTGACGCCACGAAACACGACGTCTTTCCGTTGGTATGGGAACTAATGACGTGCCTAAGCCTTTGTGTGTCTGGCGGTCTGAGGGGGCTGGCTGGGTGTGACACAGAGCTGAGCACACCTGTGTTCTCATAAAACAAAACACGGTGTGTGTACGTCTCATAATTCTCCTAATGTGTCTTTAGCTACGTATAAGTTAGAAACCCGTATTATTGCTACCAAGAAGTTTATGTTGATCCTGCTCATACTCACTTCCTGCTACATGGCGAAAATGATTTTTTATTGGTATATGTTTGCAGTACACAATAAATGCATTCCTCATGGGGAATTGTACATATTCATATTGCATCTTAATTATTTTTACTTTCTCTTCTTGCCTTCCTGTCTCCCCTCATCCTCAGATCCTCTTCCCATCTCCACAAGGTCTACTTCCCTGTTTCTTATCATCTGTCTTCTACTGGGCTCTTTATATTATTTATACTTTGGGTTTCTCACATAAGAGAATCCATATTTAACCTTCTGCATCTGATTTATTTTACTTAGTACTATGGTCTCAAGATCTATCCATTTTCCAACAAACGACTTGAATTTATCATTCTTTATGACTGAGTAGTACTCCACTGTGTATATGGATAAAGAAAAGATGGAATGTACACACAATGGAGCACTATCTGGTGAAAATGTTTTATTTGGTTTGCTTGCTTTTATAACAGGGCTCACGATACTTTATTGCTCTTCATACTGTTGATACCGAATTTGATTGCAATGTACATCTTCCTGTGCCACCCAAGAGAAATTAAAGATTGGCACGAAAAGAGTATAAAATGGCCATGTTCAGGCCCACGAAGAGTGCTGCATATCAACAGAGAAAAATTAGGGCATTTACCATCGTGTCCCCGAAACACCACTTTTTGTTCTCAGGGAACACTGTAAAGCGACAGGGGCCAGAATGTCCAGATAAGTATAGTCTAAAGACACTGGAAACTGGGCAAGCTAGGTGGTCCCCAGAAATAGCCTTCTTGCCTGTGTGCTAAGTGAGCCTTGCCTGGCAACGGTGGTCATACGGCTGAACAAAGCCAGCTAGCAACATCAGAGCTGTGTAGTTTCCACAATAAAACTCCTTCCCTGCAGTAACTGAGCTCGGAACGTGGCCCTGTGGACTATAGTCCAGCTGGCCACCTGGACACTCAAGTCCTCTTCTGGTAGTTTCCCTGTATGGCCCTGTCTGGCCAGGCCTTCCGGCCATTTCCTGTCTGGCCTGTTGCCACAGGACCCTAGTTCACGTCCTTTGCAGTCACCTACCCACGAGCCTCTGGGCAGTGGACTACTCCATCCCATCAGCACCGGACGCCCCAAGTGCCTTCCAGCCCAGCTCACTGGTGCTGGGCTCTGTCTTCCCTGCTAATAAGTCTCCATTAACATTCTCCTTTCCCATCGACGCCCTCATAAACCGCCACTGTCTCAGCACACCTGGGGTTCAGATGAGATCGTACTTCAGCATGAGGAGAGTGTCACAAGTCAAAAAAACTATAAACTCAAAGCCAAAGATCACCAGAAAAAACATTTGAGGGGAGCAAGGGAACTTCTCGGCTTTGTACTTCACTGGCACGTCCCGATCTCCTGGGCCTCCTTGCTCCTTCTGCAAAACACATCTCACCAAAGAATCTGCTTACCGTTATGATTGTGCAAACCGGTCCCAAGAAGCTCCATATAAACCCCGTCTCTGTATTCAGCCAGCAGCTGTGGAGGCAAATGAGAGGTGTGAGCGGGATGCCTTCGAGTCCTGACCTCAGTTATTCTTGTTCACCGCACCAGGGTGAGTCCTCTGTCAGACATCCCACCTGGGCATAAGCCCCTGAAATGTTCACTCAGTGCGGGAGGTGAAGCTGATTCCCAGATCCTACCTTTGCAAGCCCTTCTCCCTCCATACCAAACTCTCCACTCACGCACTGTGCCATTCAAATCTCAGCTCAAGTGCGCAGTCCAGCGACCGGCCACCCCTCGTCAACCTCAGCTAACCCGGCACACAGCGCAAGGGCGAGCGCGAATCAGGCATCCTGTAACTGTTCGCTAACGGGCAGGAAGGGAAGGAGAAAGGGTTGTCTCTTTCTCTCAGGTCTCAAATGCACATTTTCAACTTTGTCTTGGTTATTACTGTTGGTGACACTGTGGAGGTTCCTCAAAACACTAAGAATGGAAATGCTATTGGACCCAGCTATTCCTCTCCTGGGTATCTTCCTGCAAGAGATGAAGTCACCATATTACAGTGGTACATGCACACCCATGTTTATACCATCACAACTCACAACGCTAAATTATCAAAGAGGCCTATCTGCCAGCCAACAGTTGAGTGAATAACAGAAATGCAGCATATACTCGCAACTTTGACCACATAAAAACCATTCTTCCACAGTGAACAACAGCATGCCAATATTCCTTTAGCAACTAGAACACATGTACAAGAAGGGACAGAATCAAGTTAAGCCGACCATGTTCTGCCTGGAAGGAGCCCTTGAGTAGCAATGTGTGCAGTGTACAACCCATGCTGAGGTAGGAATAGGACGTCAGCCTGAGGTGTGATTTTCAAGCACCAGCCCTCACGTAGACTGTAGGGAGTTCTCGGGAGATTCCATGGGAACTCCATTCCATAAATAGTAACAACACCAGAAGCAAGCGCGTCTTCTTCTCTACCATGCCACAGGGAGGGGGCTCTCCCTTTTCCCTCCCATGGAAGATGATGGCTGCATCCCCAGCACCACTGCTATCATGCCTTTCTCGTGGTAACCCCTACCATGCCTTATAGGCCCCGTACATATTTTGCTATATTTATTGTTATGCTCAACTTCCTTTTCTTCTTTTCTCTATACTTCTAAATAAAACTTTAGCGCTACTTTTTGCTTCCCACATTCAATTCTTTGCTTGAGGAGGGGAAGAACCCAGCAATATTGGAACTCACCCAATAACAATGCTACTATGCATGGTGGCTCTGAGACCCACAGCGTTAGTGCTACTGTTATTGCTTTTCCTGTCCACATAATGATCATCCTGAGCCCCGGCAGCAGGGCTCCGGGGAGAGGGAGAAGGTCACTCACCGATCATGAACCCCGTAGCCCGCTGGCTGCACGCTGGCGGAGATGCCCACCAGCAGTGCCGGGAGCCCGTAGCTGAAGGCACAGAGGTGCAGAATCTTGACATTGCGAGAGCTGAAGTAGTTCACCACCTTCAGGTTCCTGACCATCAGGAAGAGCATCACGGCCTCCACCAGCATCCAGAAGAAGCAGGCGAGGAAGAGGTAGTGCAGGATCCCCGCGATGATGGCGCAGCCCGTCTGCAAGGAACAATCCTGCCTGTGAGGGGCTTCCACCCGGGAGGAGGTGGAGGGGAAATGGACAGCGGGCCACTTTGACTGCGGTTCCGCAAATGACATCCATTCGTTTATTTCTAAACCATCGCATGACACCCCCAGTGATGAGGCCCCTAGTCCCTTTGTCTGCGACTGAAGTTTTCCAGGACATGTGACCTTCAGAGCTAAAACTGGAAAGCTTTTGGCAATACCAGATACATTAAAAACTGTCTGAAGATGTAGAATTCAGTAAACTGCAGCCACAGGCAGATTGCTTGTTTTGTACAGAAACTCTTATTGATGGGAAGCTACAGTGTATTATCCATGACTACTTTCATGGCACAGCGGCAGATGGAGCAGTCAAGACAAACTGTATTCTTTGCAAGGTTGAAAATATTTACTAAACATAGTTTACCCAACTGTGATCCAAATAATAAAGTGGGTCCCAAAAGCCTTTAATATTGAAGGGACTGGGGAGCTAAATGCCCCACAGAGACAGTGGTGTACAAAGGAAGGCACGAAGAATGACAATCTCACCCCGAGTCAAGAGGACTCCTTGTGAGGAAGCCCAGGACCTATTATGTGTCAGGCAGGTAGCCAAAGTTCCTGCCCTCACCGGGCTCTCAGTCTAGCAAGGAGACAGATGCATGTCAAGGAGCACAGGCGACTATAACCGTGGCTTCAAGTGACTGCAGGGGACTAGTAGAATACTCTGACAGGGAGGAGTCGAGTTCCTCAGCAGAGCACTACTCAGGTGTGTAACACGATTTGAGTCTTGGGGAGCTGGGGGCCGCCCTGTGCAGCGTGGGGTGCTTAGCTGCATTTCTGATCTCTGTCACTCAATGCCAATAGCACCTTCCCCTGCTTGTCATAACCACAGATGTCATGTATCTCTTGTGTCATGGGCACTGTCACCATGGATAAGAATCACTCATTAACAAATAATTGAAGGAACATCACAGCTCATGACGTGGGCAGAGAAGCGATTTTCATTTGGCACCTAGTCCAAGAAGTCCACTAGGTGAGAGGTTGGAGAACTGTATTACAGGAGGAGGGCATGGCATGTGCAAAGGCCCTGAGCAAGAATAGGATAAGGATGAGCAGAGAGAAGATGATGCGGACAGAGCCCAGAGATACTGACCTGGTTGCTGGTCTTGTCTATACCAACGAGGAACAGAAACTTGGCCAAGAAAAGACACACGCAGAGATGCAGGTGGAGGTAGGTGTTGTGGTTGCGAATGGAGCGACACAGAAGGAAGGTGGCGATGGCCAAGACGAGACACACCAGGGAGATGATCATGCCCACGTGGCTGATGACATACAAGGAGAAATCCACCTGTCAGGAAGGAGATTTGCTGTTAGCCTCGGAATAGAATCACTGTCTCCCACTGCCAGGCAGAAAAAAAGAAAGAAAGAATTATCCAGACTTCTATCTTGGCAGAAAGGGCTCAGGGCCTTTTCTTCCTTTAACACTTGGAAGAAACTGGATATGGCACATTGTCACCCATTCCAACCCAGTGACATTCTTCAGCACTCATTGCCACCCTGTCATATGCTCCACCCTCTGTGTTATAGGGCTGGACCTCTACAGACTACATTTCCCAGAACCCCTTGGTGTTAAATTCGGGTTGGCCAATGAGATGCATCCCCTGAAATGTTGGAAAAAAAGAACAGAGAAAACACCAGGCTTTCTGTGGATAAGAATGAGCCTTGGCTGGACTCTACATTCCAATGATCCTAACTGCATAGGGCCAGAGGGACATGACAGGAATTATTTCTTTTTTAATGTATTTTCGTTAGTGCATATTAATTTTACAAAATATTAGGGTTCGATGTGGTATTTTTGGACATGCATATAATATATTTTGATAGTGCCCATCCCTCAATTACCTTTCCTTACACCTCCTTCCTCTCTTCTCTTCATTCTCTTCCCTTTGTCTAATAAGAGCATCCTTTCTACCTTCATGTCATTTTGTTTTAGATTCCACTATTAGGGAAAACATGGGATGCTTATTTTTCTTGATCTGGCTTATTTCAGTTGACATGGTGATTTCCAGTTCCTTTTATTTTCCTAAAAATGACATAATTTTGTTCTCCTTTCTGACTGAATTTTTTTTTGTACTGGGGATTGAACTCAGGGCCTTGTGCTTGTGAGGTAAGTACTCTAAGCACTGAACTAAATCCCCAGTCTCTTTTCTGTCCGAATTGTGTGTACATACAACATTTTCTTTATTCATTTATCCATCAATGAGCATGGTCGCTGGTCCCCTGTTTTGGCTGTTGTGAATTGTGCCACAATAATCATGGGCATGCAGTTGTCTCTATAGAAGACTGACTACATTTTCTTCAGATATATGCCAAAGAGTGATATAGCACGGTCATGTGGCAGTTCTATCTTTACTGTTTCAAGGAACAACTGTACTGATTAGAAGATATACTAATTTATATTACCACCAGCAGTGTAGAAAGGTTCCTTTTTCCTCACATCCACACCAGCATTTACTGTTTCTTGTTTTTTTTGTTTTTTTGTATTTGCTTTGCTGTGTAGCTTTTCAATTTGAGGTAGACCCAGTTGTTGATACTTAATGTTATTTTCTGTGCAATTGGAGTCCTATTTAGGAAGTTTTTTTTCCCTGTGTACATGACTTTAAGTGTCTCTCCTATGTTTTCTTCCAGAAATTTCAAAGCTTCAGATCTTAAACCTAGATTCTCAGTTCATTTTGAGTTGATTTTGTACAGGATGAGAGAGGGAACTAGGAGGCTGGGGATTTAGCTCAGTGGTTAGAGTGCTTGCTTAGCAATTGCAAGGCCCTGAGTTTGATCTCCAGCATGAGAGAGAGGGAGGGAGGGAGGGAGAGAGAGAGAAAGCACTTCAATCTGTGTATGGATACCCAGTTTCCCCAGCACTATTTGTTCAGAGGCTCTGTTTTCTCCAACATTTGTTTTTGACCCATTGTCAAAAATGGGGTGGTTGTAGTGGCTTGGGTTTGCTTCTGTGTCCTCTATTCCATTCCATTCTATTCTCTATATCTAGTTTCGTGGAAACACCATGCTGTTTTTATTACTCTAGCTTTGTAGTATAATTTGAAATCAAGTATGGTGATACCGCTAGCCTTGTTCTCTTGCTCAAGATTACTTTGGCTATTCTGGGACTGCTGTGTTTCCATGTAAATTTTAGGATTGTCTTTTTATAAATTTTTTATTAACATAGGGTTGTAATACATAATAAATACATTCATCAAGGGGAATTGATATAGCTGTATATGTATTTTTAGGGAACTAGGAGATATAAGAAAATAAGACCTAGTTGGAAAATAAGGCCTAGCACAATTTTTCAAGATGCTTGCAATATAAGCCCTACCCCTAAAATAAGCCCCAGTTAAGATGGCCAACCAGAGAAGCACATTTAGTACGTCTATTGCCACACAAGACAGACATATTGAATTATAAAATAGAGTAATATTAATATAATTAAATATAAATAAATAATATTATTGACTTTAACACTTAAAATAAATTATAATACAAATTATAATTATTTGTAAATACCCAAATGGGTACCTTTGGACAAAAGCTAAATACCTGTGCAAACAGATGACCCCAAGACTTATTACCAAAGGCCCAATCCGAGTACAGACATAATGCATGAATAACATATGCACTTGACGGCAAATGGGCATGGTTGTGTCTAATATGAATATTCATAATCTGTCATGTGTTATAACAGACATACTTAATACTCTGATATTTCCTGCTTTGCTGTTGTTGCGTTGGGGTTGCTTTGGCTTTTCTGAGTCTCTTCTGGTTCCACATAAATTTTAGGATTGTTTTTTCTAATTCTGTCATGAATGTCATTGGAATTTTTTTGATGGAGATTGCACTGAATCCGTAGATTGAGTTTAATAATATGTCTGTTTTTATAATATTAATTCACTGATCCATGGATATGGGAGGTCTATCCATCTTTTAGTGTCTTCTTTAACTTCTTTTTTCAGTGTTCAGTAATCTCATTGTAGAGGTCTCTGTCCTCTTTGTTGGGTTTCTAGATGTTTTGTTTTTTTGAAGCTTAAGTGAATGGAATTCTGTGATGGTTAAGACTGATTTTCAACTTAATTGGCTTGGGGGCTACCTATGGGATCAATAAGAAACACGGGCATGTCTTGGTGGGTCATGGAAACATTACCTTGGGTACTATATATGGTCCCTGGCCCCTCCTTTCCGGTGATCCATTTGCCTGCTCTATTTTCCAGCCACCATGAATTAGGTAAGCATTTTTGCCCCATCGTGTTTCTGTCCTGGATCTAGCCAGCTATGGGCTCAATCACATGAAATCATGTGCCAAATTAAACATCTCCTTTAAGTTGTGGGCTTTGGAAAAGCTAACTAATACAGAAAATTGGTACTGTAGTAGTGGAGTCATTGCTCTGACTGCACCCTGTAGTTCAGAAGCCTTTGAAATTGGTTTGTGGAAGTTGGAGATGTTTGGAGAATTGGGTTAGAGAAGCCCTAGATGAGATGCTGTAAGCAGGGCCTGACGGGTGGTTCCAGTCAGAGCTCAGAAGACCAGAAAGCTGACAGGAATTTGGACAGTATAGGCCAGGCTCAGGAGGTTTTGGATGGGAACAAGGACTCCACTGACAACTTTATTGAAAGCCATGTTTGTTACACTCTGGGAAAAATTTCAAGTACTCTATTAAGTAGGAGTGGTGAGAGTGGACATCCTTGGCTTGCTCCTGGTTTTAGAGAAAATGTTTTCAATTTTTCCCTACCCAGTATCATGCTGGCTATGAAATTGACGTGTATAGCCTTTATTATATCTAGACCCTTCTATATCTAAAAGAGGTTGAGGGTTAGGGTTATCATGAAGGGATGTTGAATTATGTAGACTCACTTTCTGCATCAAATGAAATGATCATGTGGTACATATCCTTGATTCTGTTTATGGGGTGTAGTATATTTATTGATTTGCATACGTTGAAACGTCCTTGCATCCCTGGAATGAAACCAACTTGCTCATAGTGCAAAATCTTTTTAATGTGTTGTTGAATTTAGTTTGCGATTATTTTATTAAGGATTTTTCCGTCTATGTTTGCTAAGGATATTGGTCTACAGTTTTCTTTTCGGGTCCTTACCTAGTTGGGTATCAGGGTGATACTGGCCTTATAAAATGAGTTTGGAAACATTTCTCCCTTTTCTATTATGGAAGTTTAAGAAATAGTGTTGTTAGTTCTTTATGGTTCTGGTGAAATTCTGCAGAAATCTCACCCCCATCAATTACTAGCTTTGTGACTAGGTAGGCTACTCAGTCTCAATCTCACATCCATAAAATGGGTATAAGAACAAAGAGTCCAGTGCATAATAGGTGTTCATGAAATAAGACCTGCTAATCTTATTGTGCCTACAACTATTTCAGGCCATTGTTTCTGATTTTATATTTGATTCCTTGGCTTCTCTACAAGATCAGGAGCTCCCAAAAGACAGAAGCATGGCATATGTGTCCCTCTGTCCCTATGGCTGCTTCCTACCACATCTAACACCACAAGGGACACACAAAGGATGATACAGTGATACCCTGGTTCATGAACACTTTTGTTTGTGAGCAATGTGATTCACAAACAGAAGCATTTAAATGGCAAAATTTTGTTTTTGTTTGTGTACTCTGCATCAAGTGCCTAACATGACTGCGGCCATCTTTCTTGCACAAACACAAGCATGGCTATCTTTTCCAGAGTCACGGAATGAACTGAGTTCATGACCCGAGGCACCACGGTATATTCCCACTGGATGTGAGGACATGTCTCAGGAACCAGAGAAAAGATCACCAGTACTGACCGTGAGCTCCCCGGAAGCCATGATGACTGCCATGTTTGCTATGCGGTTACAGCCGCAGACAGTGTGCATCTCCGACTCTTTCAGGGTCATACAGCCGAGTGGCGTCCACCTCCCGTCCTCAATCTCTGTGTTCCAGAAAACACAGATAGCCTTCTCGAACTTCTGCTTTGGCTGAAAAATCAGAGGGCCCAGTGACTTGAGCATTTCTACCTAATGGATCCCCTGTGACCAGCCTCAAGAGCCATTTGGGGCCCAAAGATACAGAGTGGAGAGAAACAATTCTGTTTCCATATGCAGTAAGGCCGTCTCTGATGCTGCCGCCCACACTGAGGATGCTAGACGAAAACGCCTCCTTTGATCAAATCTGGGACGAAGCTGGCTGCAGAGTCGTTCATTTAGTCACTCAGTCATTCGGGGTGTTTTTACCAGGAACCTACAACGTGGCTTCATCCATGCTGCATATGAGAGACGTTTGTAAAGCACAGCAGACCCGGCCCCATTCTCCAGTGAAGCAACAGTGCAGTGAGGGAAAAAGCAAGAAAACCAGTAAGCAGAGACATCATTAGTAACAATAAAAATAGCAGTATGCCTTACGAGTGTGTCGCAGTAGTTAACCTTGTGTTATAGACAGGCATGGAAGGTGTCTCTGAAGAAATGACATTTGAGGCATGAAAAGGGCATTGGAGTTATATAGGTGGTGAAGGCAGGATATTCTAAGCAGAAGGAACATGTGCAAATGTCCTGAGGCAGAAAGGACGTTGATGCATTTCCAGAACTTAAATAAGCCCACGGTGGCTGGAGAGCAAGGAAGGAGACAGACATACTGCTTTGCATGCTGCAGCACAGAATCAAACCTGAACATGGGTAGACTGAGGGAGAACTCTCCAGGACATCCCATCAGGGTACTTACACCAGAGAATTATCAGAAAAGTGGAACATGTTTGAAAAAAACCCTCAAGAGTTAGGAGATGAGATGTTTAAGAGAAACATCTATAACTTCTGTGGGAGTATAACTGAGAAGGAAAAAAACACACTAAGGCTCATTACACCAAACAGCATGTTGTTCCAGGAGATGCAGATGGACTCGCCCAACTTCTGCTGTGGCTGAAAAATCAAATGGGCTGGTCCCTTGAGAGCCCCTTTAACGGACTTTATGTGACCGACCTCAAGGGCAGTTTGGACACAGCTCAGGGGTACAGCACTTGCCTGCCGTATGTGAGCCTCCGGGTTTCATCTTTCCTCACCTTTCAGAGCAAAAAGATGTGTGTATGTTCTGTGAAGGAATTTCCTCTAATGGAGGAAGATGCTGAGATTTCAACACACAGTCGTCGTATCTCCACTGCAGAGTGGGTTCTACTTAATGTAAACAAACTGCCCTGTGACTGTTCCTGCGTTAATGTTACTCTCACGCAAATCTAGACTGCTGCTGACCCTAGCAGCACTGCACAGAAACAAGACAGCTCAGTCTTTCATAGACAGCTTTGGGGAATTGGCTTGAGTTGCCAGAAACCATAGAAACTGGCTGCCTGGATGGTTCCTTTGAAAAATGAAAGATAAGTCTACAACAATTTATGACATATTTGAAAATAAATAGAAGATTCAGAAGTTTTCCAACATATGGCAGTGAGAAATATTATAGGAGATGCAAATGTTGTTACAATTAGCCTAATCTGATCATTACACATTGTATACTTTATAAACTATGATGCTGTATTCTATAAATATGTACAAATATAGTGTGCCAATTAAAAACTTTAAAATCTGCTTTAAACATTATACAATGTACACATGTACTGAAACACCACATGGTACTCCATTAATTTGTACAATTATGATTTTATGTATAATTTAAGAATTTAAAAATGTTTAAAGACCCGAAGAGAGACTGTTGTGATAACAGACATGCACTGTACCTTAGCTGTATTGATTTCAAGATCCTGGTTGTAATATTTTACTCTAGCTTTACAAACTGTCACCTTTGAGAACATTTGTAAAGACACATGGAATTTCTTTGGACTATTTCTCACAGCTGAATCTATGATTATTACAGAAGAGAAAAGTTTAATTTAGAAAAATAAGAATTGCAGGCAATGGAAGAATAGCAATTTTTTAGCAGATAGATGGGGATCTGGAACCCTTCACAAACCTGGATGTTCTCCAGGGTGTAGACAATGGGTTCTGTGAAGTTGTCTTTTTTCTCCCCAGTCATGATGCCCCCAACAACTCGAGAATTCATTCGCAGTTTCCTCTTGGTGGTGCCCCAGTGGGCTTGGGGGTCTTGGAAGAAGCGTTCATTTAAAATAGATTCCATGTTTGCAAAGGAGACAAAAGCTATTCCGGTGGTTCCTGCCAAAATGAGAAAGAAAAATGGGAATCATTAGCTCATGAGCTGTTACAGATGAGCCCCCCCCCTTTAATATTCCAAGCACCAAAACTGGCTTACTCTGAGGATTGAATTAGCAGCGAACTGCCAGCTAGGTGATCCTCATCAGACCCATACAATTTTTTAAAAAGAAATCCTGAATGGCTATTATCTTGAGAAATCTTACCTACATTTAGACAAATTTGAATTTGGACTCTTAAGGAACAGTGCATTCGGTGGTGGGTGATAAGTTCTCCCATCTTCACATTTAGTCCTGTTTGAGCTCTTTCGTGGGCTGTAGGCTTTCCTTTTAAGTACTAGTGGTCTCCAGGGAGAACTCCTGTAGCTGCTTCCCATCCCCACCAGCCTGTCCCATCCCCCAGGAGTCACTTGCCACCTCCAAGCCAACAGAAGAGCCTCTTAGATGTCCACCGAGACTTTCCAAATTGAGTACTTCCTGTCTCCATCTCTTACTTGGATTCCTTTCTTTCAATAAATGAAGTCATCTCACCTGGAACTTGGAGAATTCTCTTTTGTTTCTCTTTCCCCCAACAGAGTCTTCCTTCTTAATGCGCCCTGAGAGTTCCCTTTCCACTTCTCCTGTCAATAGTCTGAGCTCTAACTTGACCTCCCCGCAGAGACCACCAGCTTCCTCACCGATCTCCTTCACACCTCCAGCCTCGCACCAGCAGTACATGACCCGTGTGCAGCCAGAGCATTGCTTTATAACCCAGCTACGAACAGGAGGTTCCAAGGCTTTCTGTGCCCTCAGGAGGAAGCGCAAAGTAATAGAGTGGGATCAAATTCCCTCATCTTCTTCCTCATCCTCCCCAACACTTAGGGAGCTTCATCCTCATCCCACTTTTTTAAGCTAATGGAGGCGTAGTTGGCCTAAAATCAGTTCCATGAATATGCCTAGTTTTTCTTTCTTTCTATGCAGACCTGTTGCTTGTACTGCCTTAGATGTTTGCTTCTTTTTTCTCTACATATCCCTCAGGATATAGTTTAAACATCTCATCCCGCATTTCACCCTGTGCTTTTACACTGAAATATTGCTCACAGAATTAATTACAGATAAAGGCCAGCAAACTGGGCTGTATTGTATACAATGCCTAAACTATTTACTACCCGGCCTTCTAGGGAACAAGTACGCCAACCCTGACATAGATGAGTGTGAGAAATATAGTGTGAGTCAAATATACAATTTTAAATTTTCTGGTAGCCACATTTTTAAAATGCAAAAAAACAGAAAAAAATTAATTTGAATAACATACTGTCAATATCAGCAAAATGTTATGTCAAAAAATGTAAATTTGAAAATTTTAAATATAAAAGTATATTTTAAAATAAGTTTTTCTTCTTTTTATGGCAAGAAGATAGTTTCATTGTATATATATCATGTTTTGTAAAATCTTGTCATTGGCAATATTATGGATGATCCTGGAGAACACTATATTAAGTGAAATACGCCAGACACAGGGAGAAAAATAGCACATGACCTCACTTGCTCGTGGAACCTAAAAAAAAGTGTTATCTCATAGAAGTAGATAGTAGGATAGTAGTTACCAGAGTCTGGTGGTTTTGGAGAGATGTTGGTCAAAGAACACAAAATTTCAGTTAGATGCGGAGAATATGTTCAAGAGAACTGTTGTACAGCATGATGACTAGAGTTAATGTCAATATGTTGTATTATTGAAAAAGCCAAAGGGGTAAACATACCCTCACCACAGAAATGATAAGATGTGAGGTAATGGAGTAAGTGTTTTCAAAGCAAGGGGAATATTTTGAAGAAGATCAACAGCAATGTCTCTTTTATTGTAATAATTTTTAATGTAAACAGTTACCATACTTTAGACTACACCTGGTATGTAAACTATCCCGATTTAGCCATCCTGCAAAATATATATGCTTCAAAATATCATGTTGTGGACAATAAATACATATAAGCATCTGTCAATTTTTAAGTAAGGAAAATTGAAGTTTAAAACAGATTTTAATATATTTTAAAGTAATTTAAGTATAAAAATTATAAGATAGTTCGCCTCTTTTTTGTACCAAGTCTCTGAAATATAGTGTACGTTTTACACTGAGCTCATTTCATTCAGCCCAGTCACATTTCAAGTGCTCAGTAGCCAAATGTGGCCAGAGGCTACCATATTGCATAGGGAAGGTCTCAATACTCCATTTGGGTGACATTATGTTTTTAATATTTGTCTTTCTTAGCAGATGGAAAATTCTCTAATGACACTGGCTATTTCTGCCTGTCACTGACTGTCAACCACCTGGAACAATGTTGATGCCTGGGAAGTGATCAATAAATACTTGCAGGCCGAACACAGCACCACCTAGAATCTCAGGGCGGGTCTCCAGGTACCTTTGCTTTCAGATTCTTCGATGATGGAACACCCAACATTCAGTGCATCCCCTCTGGCATTCAAGTGAAAGGACACATTCTTCTTATTGCATTCTTCATTGATAACTTTGCTCTCAATCTCTGAAAGAAAAAGGGAACATGTGCATGAGGTCACTCAGAATGTAGGTTCTGAATTTGGTTTCTGTCCAAGAAAGGTACACATTCATACTTGATGGCAAAGGGAAGAATGAAAAAGCCGGTTTGTCACAGGGCAGGTCTTGAGCATCTTAAAAGATGATCGGAAGACAGCAGCATCAAAAATGAGAAATCTAGTTGGAGATCTATGAGCTCCCACATCATAAGGAGTGCATCAAAGAAAGGTGGAATTGAAGTTTAGATTTGTGATGTCCCTCAGAGCCTCATGTGTTGAAGCCTTGGTCCCTAGCCCCTGGTGTAATGGGGAAGGTGTAGAAAATCTAAAAGTTCATGGCAGGTAGGTCACTGGGAGTCCTTGAAGGGGATATTTGGACACTGGTCTTTTTCTTTGTCCTTCTTTTTGCTTCCTAGTTGCCATGAGGCAAGCAGATTCTTCTACCATGTGCTGATCACAATGATGTGCTACCCTACCACAGGCCCAAAAGCTAATAGAGTCAAACTACTGGACTGAAATCTCTGAAGCCATGAGCCAAAACCAACCTTTCTTCTTTATAAGTTGATTGGCATCAATCATTTGCTACAGTAACAGAAAGCTGACTAACACGTAAGCAGTGAAGCATAACAATTAAGTTGTGACCTTCTAGCTAGTCCAAGTTTGGATAAGTTTTCCAAAGCCTAGAAGATAAGAAGGAATTGGAGCAAGCCCAGCATGGCAGGCAAGTATCAGGCTCTGCATTCAGGTGGAGGCAACTGCTGAAAATGTAGCTCTGTGGGAAGTCACTTTCATAGCACATGCAAAGCCTGTGCACAATCTCCAGCACTTTGAAAAAAAAAAAAACCCAGATGGAGATAACAAGGAGGTCCAGCTCTGCCACCCACTAGCTGTATAAATTTTAGCTCTTATTCTTCATTGGTAACATGGCAATAATTGCAGGATCCATCCCATTAGTTTTCATGAAAATAAAAAAATAGAACCAGAATTAGCTTTTTAAACACAAGCCAGATAACTCCATGCCTGTTCCCAAATTCTCCAATGCCTCCCCTGCACCTTATTTCAAATAAAATCCTAACAGTCTACATTTATCTCCTAACGTTGCCTTCTCCTTTCTTTTCAACCACCTTCTCCTACAGCTCTGCCATCCCCTACTCCAGTTCACCACATTCAATTCTGTTTTGTTCCTTGAAGTTGCCAGGTAGTTTTGTACGGCTCTTCCTCCAGGTGCGCTGTTCCCTTCCCTGAGGTCCTTGCCCCAGTGAGACTTCCTGATCACATTATATGAAACCACCGCTCTCCCCCAGTCCTCTCTGACCTTCTTTGCCTGTAGCATGTTCTCAATAGCATTACCCATGGAGCTCTCTGGTATACCAGATGTATGTGTGTTTATTGTCTGCTTGACCTCACCAGAATGTACGTTTCATGAGGTCCATTTTGTTCACTATTGGTGGATGTCCACAAAATATGTGATTTAAACTTTTCAGTTTTCTGGGCATCTGTTATGACAGAATTTCTGGTTGTATGGCCGAGCAAGGTAAGAAGCATGACCAAGTGTAGGGAGCTGCTTCAAAAGTTCTATAACATCCAGTAGTCCCAAGTAGTCTGCTTTTAAACATATATCAGTCAGAATAAGATAAGTCACAGAGCTGTAACAAATGATCCCAAGTCTTCATGGCATAAAAATACCATTTACTTCTCAATAATGTTTTGTGTCCATCATTAATCAACTCAGGGTCTTTCTCTGCATAATCCTAACTCCAGGACACAAGCAGATGAAGCAACCATAATCTAAAACATTTGCTGGTTATTACGGCAGAGGGCAGGAAAATTCTGGAAGTTCTCATAACAGCAACTATGACTTGAATTAGTTCTCAAATTCCACTTGACCCAATAAGTGCAATCCTACTGTGTGCCCAGCTTTGACAGACGGACATATTCAAACACAGCAGGTGACTATTGTGGTCTTAACCCAGCATATAGTAGGCAATCAACAAATATTTGTTGCATGAATTAATGGTACACTCTTAGCACAGCGTGTCATCCCCTTGCCAAATGCACAGTAAATGGGAAATGTCATCAATATAACTAGACTTGTTGTGAATTCAAGATTTTGGAGCAGTTGAGGAACAATTTAATAGGAAAGCTCTAGGGAATCTCATTGCCAAGGTCACCCCTCAAAATCGGCACCTAAGTGGCTCTGCCCTGAAGAGTTAGGTTACCTAAGTGCTTCGTGGAAACAGTCTGGCTGGCATTCTCTGAAGACTTGAGTAACGCAGCTAACGTGGTGCTTTCCACGCTCTCCAGCAGGACCGTGGCCAGCACGGATGCCTTCTCCTTGGTCAGCTTGGTCCATGTGGGTGTTTGCTCAAGCACAGAGTCAAAGCTCTCAGCATTACTCTGCAAGAAAAGATATATTTATTCATCTTTCTTACTCCTCTTCCTTCTGCACCCTCACTGTCCTCCATCTTTTCGTGCTTCATCCTCTTCTCTTCTTCCCTCCTCCGTCTCCTCATCTTCCTCTCTCAATAATGAAAGAACAGCCATCCTCTCTCAGCAGGAGGGCAGACTGGGAGGAAGACCAAAGGACGGTGCACAGAAGCCTCCGTCGACCTTCGTTTTCTGACTCAAGAGGTCTCCTTGGGAATACAAATTAATGTCCCCTGTACACAATGCAGTGAGTTAGCACCTAGAGCAGTGGAAACTGCACATGATAGTTGACCTAGATAGTTCTCTCCTAGGAGCTAATCCTTCCAGAAATAATTAAAAATTGTGCGAGGATCTTGTTCCACGGTGTTTATTTCAAGATGATTTCTGGAAATCATAAATGTCCAACAAATTGGTTAGATTAATAAGGATGAAATCCAATTGTGGGATAGTAAGCAGATGTTAAAAAAGAATGCTGTAACACACCTCTATGTATTAACGAGCAAAAAGAGCCACACATTATTAAGAAGCAAAATTATGAATGACACGTGGCTTAATAATAATTTAAAGACATATTTATGGTATATATGTTTCTTGCCTATAAAATAAAAATAATGCACACTTGTTGTGAGTCAGGTATTGTTTTAAGTACCATATATACATATATATATATATATATATAGAGAGAGAGAGAGAGAGAGAGAGAGAGAGAGAGAATATATATTAACTTGTTTAATATTGGGACTGTATCTATGAAGTAGCATCAGTTATTTTCTGGTTGAGGTGGAGAAACAAAAATTTGTGCCCAGTAGGTGGAATAACCAATTTCGAACTTTTTCAGGCCAGTATCAAAGAGTGAATTCTTAATTACCACCTTAAATTTTTACATAATGAATATTCAAATGAATCTTGTGTGTGTGTGTGTGTGAGTGTGTACACTTACAAAGTAAAAAGAGACACATATCTAATTGCTAACATTGGTTAACAGTCTGAGAAGTACAGTCAAATAGTCAAGGTAAAAATAACAATAAAAATAGTAATAGTAATGTTGATATTATTCTCCTTATTACAGTTATCTTCAGTAAACTGACTATAACGTGTGATCCTAACCCAAGCCAAAAAATGTACGAAAAGAATTCAGACCATAATAAATTGAAGAAAGAAAAAAAATCAAATCCATTCTGATCACAAATGATATTAAACAGAAATCTAACTGCAGAGAAAAGTTTCTACCTGTCCAAATTAGATGTCAAAAATAAAGAGGATTGCAACCAAAAGGGGATATTGGTGAAATCTGAGAGTTATTGTTCAGGAAAAATAGGATCCTGAGCTCCAACCACACCCTGAAAGACAGGAGTCTTGGGTCCTCTTCCTCCCACCAACTTAGCAAGAAAACCTCGGCCAGCAGCCCTCCAGGAGAATGTGGTCCCTGATTCTACGGTTGATAAAATCTCACTAAACACCCCCTGAGCTGTGAGACCTAATTCTTAGCTGGGAAACTTATATACTCAGGAAAAGCTACACATATACAAATTAAAAATCCATAGTGGTAATACTTTAGTGTTAAATTTAGAAGGTATTGAGTTCTATATCCTAATCCGGAAACTTCTGTTATTTATAAGGTTTGCACAATTTGACACATCAGAGAATCACGAAATCTCACTGCAAACTACAATCTGATTTATGATTTTAATAGGATTGGTTCTCAAGAATTGGCTGCTTATAAACTGTGTTGAGTGTTTCAGAGAATCTGAATTATTATATGCAAAGAAGTATTATATGTATAAATTAGATTAACTGGATTTTGGAGTCAGTCGAAGGCCCTAGTGACACTGCCTGTTAGAGTTGCAAATCTTCCCCATCAGGACTTGAAGTATGGAGGGAAAATAAGACTATTTGCAAATATAGAACAAAATGTTTCAGGAACTTTACATTTACATTATAAACAGGGTAAATAATTTGTGGAAATTTAGTCTGAAAGCCCTATGAGTGCACGCTTAATAAACATGTTAAGTTCATTTTCAACTAATCAAATTACATCTGAAAGTTTTATTCTTATTTTCCTAACAAAAATAACCAATAGCTGTATTTTATTATTCACTGAAAATATTTATAAATAAAGTAACTACATCCATAAATCCAACCACCAGACTTAACAAGAACTAAATTTTTTTTTTGGTGCTGGGGATCGAACTCAGGGCCTTGTGCTTGCGAAGCAAACACTCTAACCACTGAGCTAAATCCCCAGGCCCAGAAGAACTAAATTTTAATACCTGCAACCATAATGACCTAGCAGCTCCTAGGTATGTATCATGGAGAAAATTCATATTCATATTAACAAAGAGAATTGTACACGAATGTTTCTAACAGTTCTATTGACAATTGCTAAAAGCCAGAAACAACCTAAATGCCTTTCAAGGAAGGATAAATGCATTTTAAAATGTGGCACAGTCCTGAAAGGAGATGTTATTCAGCCTTGGAAAGGAAGAAACACTTATTCACGCTGCGACGTGGACAGCCTTGAACCTTCTACACTCAGCGAAAGAAATCAGACGCCAAGGGACTTGTGCCGTATGATCGCCCTCGCACGACAGCCCGAGAGATGGAAGGTAGCACGGTGGGCGCCAGGGACTGGAGAGGGAGGTGGGACCAGATACTCGGCGAGTACAGGGTTTCCTGGGGGGAGGGCAATATAAACTTCCTGCAACTAGAAAGTCCCCACGAATGTGCAGCATTGCGAATGTGCTAAAAGTCTCTACTGGTTCATAAGAAGGAATGGGCCACAGAAGCGTGACACTTAGGGAGAGAAAAAAGTCACTTTCGAAAGGCCACATACTGGATCATCCCATCTACAACACCCTGGAGAAGGCGGATGTGAGAGCGCATTACAGGGGCTTGGTGGAGAGGGAAGCCTCTAAATATAAAAGGCAAAGGGCAAGGGAATTTTTGGAGGAAATGGAAGTGGCTGTGTTGTCATTAGTGCTACTTCCTCAAAGCTGTTGAGGTTCTCACGGAACCTACAACTGACGTCTGCAGAAGTAATTTGAGAGCATGCTGATTTTTAAAATCTTACGACTGTGATAAGTTAAAGGTGAACTCACAGCGTGCTGATTCTAAAGAGGACGTTTGGGACCCCAGACATCTGCAAGACGTTAGAAACTCAGACGCAAGGACAGAGACCCCACCGTTACCTGCAGGGACACGACGGTGGTTTTATTTTCACAGGCATCATCCAGGACACGGAAGGTGGCGTTCATGAGGGCGCAGAAGGAGTCCTGTGTCCCCAGAAGAAAGAGCACTATGAGCATCGGTCGGTCCACCCCCAAGCTGATCATCCGCGGACCGGGCTATGTTGCCAAGCAGATGGGGCGCTCTGAATTCCTGTCTAGAATTCTCAAGGAAATAAAACTCAGCATATGTATATATATATTTTTTGGCTACAGTGAGAAGAATAGCGGGAAGCAGAATAGCTGTATGTTGGAAAACACCTAATAAAATGGAGTTACATAGGAGGAGTAAGTTCTCATGTTCTCCAACATAGTGGGGGGATTATGGTTCCCAATAACCTAGGACACAGCAGATGAATAACTAGAAGAGACAAAGGGCCCCAGAATGAATGACACGGAGAGGCAAATGCTAATTGCCCTGATTTGATCAGTAAATGCCGAATGCCTGTGTCGAAACAGTACACTGTACTCCAATAAGATGTGCCATATTACACGTGAATAAAAATTAATTACTGCAAGTGCACATATTATAATTGTATACGTTGTGTGGGGTACCAAATGATGTTCCGATACGTGTGTGCCCAGTGTGATGATTACAGCAAGCTAATTTACGTATTCTACACTTCAGATGTTTATTATTTTTTGTAGTAGGACTATTTGAAATTCAGTCTCAACAATTTTGAAATATACAATAGACTATCGTTAACTGTGGTCACCAACTGTTCAATGGATCTTTAAAAACTTATTCCTCGTGTGTACCTAAAATTTTGTGAAATTCAAGGCTAATTTAAAAATTCCTGTTTAGATTTTTTTTTTTTTTTGGTGCTGTGAATCAAACTCGGGGCCTTGTGCTTGAGAGGCAAGTGCTGTAACAAGTGAGCTAAATCTCCAGCCCCCAAAACTCCTATTTAGAATAGCAACATAAATTCCTGAGGGTGACATGAAATTTTACTAATTTCAATGACTCTGTAGGTAATGAGGATGCCCAAATCCCTCTTTGCCTGGCTTAAGTGTGTATCACCCACCCCATGCCACTTAGATTGACACCTTTGCTGGTAGTGAGTCTCCAAAAAAGTACAACAATCCCAAGTTTTACACAGGCTAAGCACCTTCTCTTTAGTTTCCCTTGCAGCTATACTTGACCATGTGACTAATTTCTGGCCAATGGGTATAACCAGAAGTGAAAATGTGGCATTTTCTCAAAGGGATGACTATGCCTTTCACTCCCCTTTCTCCTTCTCCTGCCAGCCATCAAGCAGATGTGATGGCAGGAGTTGGAGCAGCCATATTGAGCCATAAAGTGAGAGTCTTGGGTTGATAGTGACAGCATTAGCAGGCCACCAAGTCAGCTCCCCCTAGTGGACACTCGGGTTGTTATGGAATTGCTCTCTTCTAAGACACCATTAGTTGCAGCTTTGCTAAGACTACAAAAACCACAATCTGCTGAAGTGGTCTCTTGGAAAACCTCAATGGCTAGGAGCTTTCACCAGGACACCATTAGTTGTAGCTTTGCTAAGACTACAAAAACCACAATCCGCTGAAGTGGTTTCTTGGAAAACCTCAATGGCTAGGAGCTTTCACCAGTACTTACATATTTGGGGTCCCCTGCTGACCCTCCTTGGCACTGCTGGACCTGTTCATTGTGGGGAATCACATCTTCCTTACATTTGAATGGAACCCCTAGAGGGAAACAAATAATAATAATTAAAAAAAAAAAAACTATGATCACAGCAGGACAGAAACAAAAGGTGAGTCTGACTTCATCACATCCCTGGTGAGGACGAACTAGCTGCAAACATGCCACAGTGTGAGGGACTCTAGGACAAGCTGCAAGCCAGCGGACACAATGACTAGGACGATGACATTTTTGCAAGGCCCCCAAACAAGAAAAACGAAGACAGATCAGTGGTACTTACCCAGACAGGGGGATTTTTAAGTAGAAGAAAAATAATGAGAGAATTCCAAGAGCTTCCCTGGGAAGAGGATGCAGAGAGATAGAGGGGGGACTGTTCAGGGACACACTGGCAGTGACAATATTCACATTCTTATGTCAAGAAGGGCCTCAGACATATTTGTTTTGTGTCACTGCAGCCCCCTTAAGTCACATCTATTTTTAATGTATAAAAATTCCATCATTTAAAAATTTAAGCCTTTCACAGTTTTCTGTTCTTCTTGAGGATAAAAGACTCTAGACTGTTTTGAACAACATCCAAGGCCCTGAATAACCTGAGCTCCGCCCACCACATCAGACTCAGCTAACACCACTTCCGCCTGGTTCTCACTCTGTTTGAGCCTCAGGACCTTTGTGCATGCTGCAACCAGGCGCAGCATCACGTCTGTGCCTCATCTGGATAACGCCCATTTCTCCTACGAGCTGCTGCTGAAATGTCATTTGCTCAGAGCATATTAAATATCCCATTATTTGCTTCAAAACACACTGCATTGGCTCAGTTGTTGCATTCCTCAGTTACTCTCAGTAATTAGGTATGTGTGCTCTGGTTCCTTCCCTTGACCATAAACTACATAACAGCAGGTACTATACCCACCAAAATACAGACTGAATCTTCGAGGCATGGTGCAGAGGACTGCTAAACTAATTCATTAATAGTTGAGCCAAGAGTAATTTAGCAAATGAGTGATTAATGAATGAGTAAAAAAGAAAAAGAATTCTGTATGTGGACGAGATGAAAGTAAGAGGAAGGAGCAGAGGTTTGATAGGACAAGAACTTTCCCAGCAAAGCAAGACAGACTCCGCGGCCGGCGCGCGAGCAAAGGGTTACTTCTGCAGCTGAAGTTGCCATGTGTCTCAGCGCCTTCCGGGCTGGGCCGGAAGCCCGGCGAACAGCTGCAGCTGTAGGAGCCCGGAACGTTGGTGCAGACGGAATGTGGGCCACACGGCGGTGGATCGCGGGAGCACTCGTCCACATCTGCAAAGAATTCAAGCGTATGGAGACACTGTCAGAACGAGGAGGACTTTCGTTCTTTCCTGGGCCACCGTGCGGCCCAAACTCCGCTCACCTTCGCAGTCCACTTTTTGGTCTGTGAAATTCAGTCGTCCGTTGCTTGGTGCGAAGCCAGGGTGGCAGGTGCAAAAGTAGCTCCCCAGCGTGTTGGTGCAGGTGGAGTTGGGAGGGCAGCCGTCCACGCACTCGTCCAGGTCTGTAGAGCAGAGAGGAGGCGTGAGGGGAGCCGGCCGCCTGCCCGGAGCCCTGCTGCCCCTGCCACGCCGGGCACGCCTCTCACAAGCGCACCGTTCGGTGGTTTTGCTGTCGTTTGAGACTCACAGCCCACAGCTGTGCGACCTCTCGGCTTGCCCGGGACACACGGAGCAAAGAGGATTGTCTTGGGCCACATACGATATAGAGGATGTGGTTAAGGTATGTAAGTCATAAAACTTCCTTTTTTATACTTTATTATTTTACAAAGTAACACAAGAAGAAGCCCAAGTTTAATAATGAAATAGAAAACGTTTCTGCTTGATGACAATAGATGCCTGTCTTCGCAGGCACACACGCATAGGTAGATTGAAATACTATTATCAGTAGTTGCTACAGTTTAGGTGGCAAGACACACAAAAACATGTAACATGTGATATACAGAGGTTTTGCTTAGATGACTGTGTGTGGTGGGTGTGGGAAGCACACGCCATCTTGTACACAACATTCTGTTGTTACCTACACGGTCCACACTTGCAGCACCATGCAATCGAGTCATGAAATACATTGCCAAAATCACATAATAATATAAAAACGTATGCTCCTGTTGGGTTGCATTACCAGCTGTCCGGGATTGCGTGTAGCCCACAGGCCATGGATTGGACACATCTGGACATAGATGGTGCTTATGCAAATCGAGGTGGTATGAATCAGTCATTTGATGTGGCCTTTCAATACAGTCGAGAGGCATAGCAAACACCAGATGTGTGAGGCTGTTGCTGGTCTAATGTGGAATAACGTTTTATGGTTAACTTTTTAATAAGTAGGGAGACCTTCTAAAAATAATAATAATAAAAGGTATAGCAGGGAAAGTACAGAAGCCAGTAACATTTATTATGTACAATCCATAATTATATGTGCTACACTGGTATATGACTGGCAGGGCAGTAAATCTATTATGCCAGTATCACCATAAACATGTAAGTAATGCACGCTGCTCAGGTACGCACAACCTGTAAGTAACAGAGCCCAGTTTTGAATGCAGAATGTCTCAGTTCTCAGCTCCTTCCCTCTGTGCCTTTCTGTCATTAATCATGTAATGATTCCTGGATAGGAGTTGAAATTCACTAGGGAAAGAGAGCAGTATGCAAGTTCAAGGCTGAGAGAGCAGAGGAGAGAGACAAAGTAAGTTAAAGGTAACCAGTGGATCTGGATCATGAATCATGAGGGGATTAGAAGAGAAAGGTAAGCTTAGCTGGCACCAGATTCTCAGGGCTTTGACCATTAGAAAAGTCTGGATTTTATCCTGAGTGGTGAGACACCTTATCAAATTTGCATGAGTCATGGATGTGCCTCTAAATGCTGATAAAACAGCGATAAAAATGCATTCAAGAAATTAAGACCAGGGGCTGGGGATTTAGCTCAGTGATTAGAGTGCTTGCCTTGTAAGCACAAGGGCCTGAGTTTGATCCCCGGCACCACCAAAAAAAAAAAAAAAGAAATTAAGACCAGGGGGGCTGGGGATTTAGCTCAGCAGGTAGAGTGCTTGCCTAGCAAGCTCAAGGCTCCGAGTTCGATCCCCGGCACCAAAAAAAAAAAAAAAAAAAAAAAAGAAAAGAAATTAAGACTGGATATAGACACTGCTTCCAGGATTTAGCTATTATGAAGCACGCTGCTATAAACATTGGTATCCACGTATTGCTATAATTTGATGTCTTTTAGTTTTAGTGTTTTTTTTTAAGAAATCTCCATGCTGATTTCCATAATGGTTCTATAAGTTTATATTCCCAACAAGAGTGCAGGTGTCCATTTTCAATGCAGTTGTGCCAGAATTTGTTATTATTTGATTTCTTGGTGATTGCCAATTTTTTTCCTGGTGCAAAATGAAATCTTAGTGTTGTTGTCATACATCAACAGATGAATGGATAATGGAAATGTGGTATGTATACATAATGAAATACTATTTGGCTATAAAGAAGGACAAATTCAAGACATTTGTAGGAAAATAGATTCACCTGGAAAACAATGTTAAGAGAAAAAAAATAGACACACAAGCTTGAATACAAGCTTAATACACAATGACTTTGGTCATTAAAGTAATGCGAAATACAAATAAAAAGCAAAATAAGAGATTGATAAAAGCAATCAGGGAGATAGACCTTTTTGTAAATGGGAAGAGGTCCAAGAGACCAAGGGGAAGGGGGGAAGGAGAAGAGGGTGTAAAATATTTCCTCTGTGTCACGTACATGTACCAAATACCCACAACAAATGTAATCATTATATGTCCCAAACGTGAACTAAAAAAATAATAATAATGAATAACAATAACGAAAACACCTAGAGATGGAGGGAGGGAGATGGGTGGGGAGAAGGGAAATAAAAAGAATCAAGAGGCTGGGGATTTAGCTCAGTGATTAGAGTGCTTGCCTTGCAAGCACAAGGGCCTGAGTTTGATCCCTGGCACCACCAAAAAAAAAAAAAAAAAAAAGAATCAAGATATGTTAAATTCATGTACCTACTTCCTAAGATGAATGCAAACTTCATGTACTGCCATCAGGTAATGATTAAATTTTTAAAAATCAAGGCCAAAGCCAGGAAACACGCTGTGGGTGGCTGAGCATCCTTCATCCTTTGAATGCAGACTGGTTTTCTGTTTAGAGATGGATGCATGTTCCAAGAACTCAACTCTTTGTGGTCCCAACTCTACTTGCATCAGCATCCTGGAGAATACAATTGCTCCTGCCACCTGGGTTTTCTTGAGCTGTTTCTCAGAACCCTGGAGTTTCAAAGGCCTTGGAATGTACAGGTAATTCTCCCGGCCATTCTGAGGACTTCTGCACGGGCGCAAACTATCTGGAGACACAGTGACTTGCAGCAGTGATTTGTTGTTGCTAGTGAGTATATGGATTGGTGTTTCTGCTTCTCATGGGCATAGCCAGGAGAATAAATCCCATAGTAGAATGTAAGCAGAAAGGCAGCAACTGGTTTCAAGTATATTTATCAAAATTTACAAAAGCAGCCATAGTCTTTTATACCTCCCCATGCCCACAATTTGGGATGTGGATTTTAGGTCATGGGACTGACTACCAATTCTTCCATGAGGCGGTGGCATCTGACTCCCACCTCTTGAGTCTGGATGGTATTATGATTTGTGCTGGCCAACAGCATACAGCAGGAGTGATGGGTGCTAATTCCCAACTTGGACGTCAGGAGGACTGTTTGCTCCTGGTATTTCTCTTGAATCCCTTGCTACTGCCACATGAACAAACCCAGACTTGTCTAGAGAAAACTAAAAGACCAATTGGAAAAGAGACAAATCATACCAGATGATTGCCAGGCATATGAGACAGCCCAGCCTAGACTGCCAGCCCACAAGATCAACAGCTAAATAAATGGCTCTTACGTTTAGCCACTACTTAATTATAGAGTGATTTGTTACTCAGCAATAGCTAACTGCTACAAATGGACTAGAAAAAGCAGAGACTACTTCAGACATCTCTTAAATTAAGCCAAGGGGATATGATGTGGGCTTGCTCGATGGAGTCACCATCCCTATAAATGAACATGGAGAATAATAATGCTGCATTAGACTATGGAAGGTGGAGCCTACATTCTTGATGAGAATAATCACCAACTGGCTGCAGCAGGAAGGGTGGATTTGAGAGGAAAGATACGGAGAAAAGGGGAGGAGAATTGTGACAAGGAAGCCTGAGCCAAGGGCGGAGTGGAAGAAATCAAGATACATTTAGCAGGCAGATTTCCCAAGATGTGATGAATACCTTATAAATATGGAGGAAAAAGGAAGACTGAGCATAACTTACAGGAAAAAATCTAAAAGTTGTGATTTAAACCACCCCAGGGAAAGCCTCTGCATTCCAGAACTGTTGACACGTGGGACCCTGTCATTCCTCACTGTGGCACCTCTT
>PVJO010019525.1:0-34036 GCA_004026905.1 Hystrix cristata
TCATGTCCAGTGAAAGAGAAGACTGTAAGGCCGAATTTGTTATGCAAATCCACCTTACAGATCCCATTCTGGGAATTTCTGAAGAAATGTCATCGGCTCCTTGCCCGCCTCAGCCATCTCACACCATGGCAAAGCTCATCACCTCAGCTCCGCCTGACAGATGCACCTGGGAGCCTGCTAGTCACAAGCGGAAGAGGGAGGCTGAGAAAACGAGGGACTTGATGACCCACAAGGCACACTATCTGGTATCCTGCTTCCCTATTCATCACGGGAAGCAGCCCTGCAATAGCATAATGAGTACGGGAGAAAACTTAAGAGTGATAAATTGTTTGCTGGGTTTTTTTCCCTACAAACCTGTTTATGAGCCTGACATGGTGATAAACCCTAATGAAGATGTATGTGGTCAGTGCAGCAGTTTTAACACATGGCCCCATCACCCTGGACACTCTTTTCATCTAGAACAGGGGTCTGTTTGCCCTCCCTTGCTCCGGACGAGCATTCAGGCCAGCGCTGATCCACAGAGAGTCACGGTGAGATTTCGAGGCTGAGGTAAGTGAACCACACACTTCTGTGTAGGCCTTTTGGGATACCCACTCTAGGAGCCCAGCCACCATGCTGGAAACCCCCAGTGGGTCCTCAGACTCAAATGTCAGAGATATTTGGCCAGACCTCAGTTCCCGATTAATCCAGCTCCAGCCACCGCCAACATCTGTTAGTAACCAAAGTCCAGAACTACTTGGCCAAGCCGTTGCAAAAAATTTCACAGCATTTAAGAGAGAAAAATCTTCATTCAAAACTACTAACTACAACGGGAAAATAAAATATTTATAGGTAGGATGGTCATAGCTAAAATTAACCCTAATTAATGAGAAAGTAAATGCTTACAAATTATAGAAATTAGAAATAGGCATTTTTAGTTTTATGTTTCAAATTAACAACAGATTAAAAATGTGGTCAGCAACTACATCTTCTTGTCAAGTCAGTTACAAATCATGTGTTACTATACCAGCGGTGTTAATATATTCTAGTCCCTCCACACTGCCCCTCATACGTGTATTACAGGAAGATCTTCATATCTCCAAATTCCTTTTTTACCTCTTACTTCTACAGAATTTATTCAAGTCTCCCCCTCTGAGCTTTCCCCTCTTCTTTCTTATCTTTCAGAAAACGTTCCCATCTACACTTCAAGGCACATCTGCGCCATCCATCCTCTTGAGCCCGCTCCCATACTTTCCTCACCAAATACGCCTTTTTGTATCTGCAGTGTCCTCTACCTTACAAACACCCTAGGCTTCATTATTTAAAACATTAATTCATTACTTAAAATACTGATTTAACATATTGATTTCACCCTCAGTGTAACATCAATCCTCTTCTCTGACCCAATTCTCAAAACTGTCTATACTCAATATTTTTCAACTCTTCCCTACCCGCTCACACGTTCAGCACACTGCACTTGAGTTGCACATCCAACACTACAGGAACTGTCCTTTCAGAAGTGACCAACAGTGCCCTTTCTCAGCATCAGCCTCTAATGACCCTGCTGTTTTATTTGATGCAGGCGATAAGCTCTTCCTTCTTGAAGTTCTTCTGTTACTGACTTTCAAAGACGCAGGCTTTCTTTGTACGCTAAACATTCTTCCTCTATTTTCTTCTCTGAACCATCATCTACTCTCCAAAGCAGAAACATTCCCCACTTTCTTTCATCTCTACCAACTCTCATGTTGAACTAATTCAGAAGGCCCAAATCTCTAGTCTCCACTTGAAACGCACTCAGGCGTACTTCAAACTCTCTTTGTAGGTTCATTCAATCTAATTCCTGAATAATAATTTAGAGAGGAACTGAATGGTTCATAGAAAACAAAAAGAGGTCAAAGTAACAAGAGCATTAGAAATCACCTTGATCACTAAGAAGAAGGATCCTTCATTTAACAAATTCAGGCTTGAAAACTCTCTATTTAATAGAGTTATTATTAACTATTCCCTCAGCTTGAAATGTTCTGGTCCCCAGCATGTTTGGGTCTTGCACTCCGTAACCTCTGATGAACAAACATCACCTTCTGAGAGACTCCTCAGAACACGGTATGCAAAGCAGCATCTCTCAGGATCCCTCCTGTGTGTCTCTTAGCTAGAGACACACAGGATATTTGTGTCCTTGTTGTCCTTCTCCTCCAGGGGAAAATGAATTCTGTGACAGGAGGGACTTTGTTTTGTGCTGTCCCCTGAGAACATAGAAATAATATGCAGCACAGAGTAATAATACAAGAAATACTTATCGAAGAAATGAATAACTTAGTAAGAAAAGCAGTGGTTTAAAGTAAAGCATTCTCATTTTCCAGAATGTGTAAAAGGCTGAAACATTATAAATCAGGAATACTCAGGGCAAAACATTTTCTTCACCACGTGAGCTAATTCGAATCTCTGCGTAACAGCCAGTGAATCTTCTAACGTACGTTTCTTTGCACAAACAACGTAATTAGCTATTCTACAATGGGATATTCTGCTGCCCTGCTTTTTTTTTTCCTTAAGACAAATGACCTTACTGAAGCTTGGTACTGATGCTGCTATTAGTTTGGAAGCACAGAAATTTATTCGAACATGTGCCTAATATCTTCATAAATGAGTTGCTTGATATTTATTTCTCTTACACTTGCATTTTCACTGGATCTCTCTTCAAAACTTTTCTTCCATGTAGACTTTTTTTACTTGGGAGGAATGAGGAATTTTCAACCTTTCTTCTGCAGTGAGATTTATTTTATACACAGATCTTAGTAGAGTCAGGGCCAGAAGTGGAGGATCTGAACTGGGCCTCCATGTGAGGTTATACCAACCCTCCAGCATCAGAAACATGAGGAGACTCACAGGTCTCCTTTGAAAAGACACAAGAAGTCCACATGTTCCTAATTAAACCCAGATGAGGTTCTACATGTCAACTCACATTTCGCAGGAAATCCCTCTCTACTTCTGAGCTGCATTTTGTGCAGCGAACAATACACAGGTATTGAGTGGAATGTGCTATTAGAAGTCAAGAATGAAGGACTCTAGCTTCACAATCCCCTACCCACCAGCTAAACAGACCTACACTGATGTGTAATCTCCTTCAAGTGAGTTTTTTCTCCTTTCTTATTTTTCATGTCTCTGCTGCCCACCCTTCCCCCTTTACTTGTGGCTCTGCATTGACTCCTGGTCTAGCTCCCTAGCCCCAGGATTCACCCTCCTAAACTGTGGGCATGCCCTAGGTTTTAGGCCGTGTTCTACTGTATTATCTGCTGTCTTCTTATACCTCAAGAATGAGTCCAGGTTGGGACTCAACATCGTGTGTTTCATTAAAAGTGTGAATGACATTTTCATTCCCCTCTTCTTGTCATGCTGCTGCCTATGAGCTGTTTACTGGACATGACCAGCACGGCAACCTGTTATCACATAAAGCCAACACTTTTGTTCCCTCCTTCATTGGTACTCCTTTTCCATATCCCCATTATTTTCAATGACATCACTATCACGTAGTTTCCCAATCATGAACCTTTTATTTTTGACGCTTTCCTTTTTCTCATTATTTATATTACCTAAGGTATATAATAATAGCTTTGTAATAATATTCTTCTGATCTAATTTTCTGGAAGCTTTTCAAATGTAGCTCAGTAGACATTATTTTGAAGTGTACTCAAAATCTACAGAGATCTACATCCAATTAGAAAAGGTGACTTGTTCAGGATAGCAAAGACTCTAGGAAAAGAATGCAATATTTAACTCTCAGAGGTCTGCATTTTAACTGGTGTGAGATCGGCTATTATTACTGGGTCTTCCATTTGCTGATCAATTGCTCGGCAATTAATCATGACTGCACTTCTAAAGGTCTGTCTCACAGGCCCACCGTGACCGTCATGGCCATTTTCCCCAGGGCTGACACCCTGCACACAATCCCTTTATGTCTGTGGAGGAAGTGCCGAGGTAGCACAGTGGAAATAAAGGGAGTGAAGAGCCCTGAACAATGTGGCTGCTAAATCTACTTAGCAGTAATAACCCCCAGAAATGCAGGTGTCAGCTTGCCCCTGCATTCTATAAAGCCTGTTAGGAAACCTCAGGATTACGGTTTCATTACTAAGACCCCGGAAACAGAGTCACAATGGGGTAAGGAGGACAGCAGCTGGGTGTGCAGTCTGTTTCTCTGCAGTCCGTTCAGTGCCAAGCACATACGTGTAGAGAAGGATCTCACTCAGAAGTCAGACGGAGATGTAGCTTTCAAGGTTACAGGGCGCTCTTTTCACTTACAACCAGGCACATACACTGAAATCCTAAATCAAGCGCTCTCTCTCTCTCTCTCTCTCTCTCTCTCACACACACACACACACACACACACACACACACACACACACACACAGAGGAAGAGGAATATTTTAACAAATATACCAATCAAATCAAGGAAAATAGGTCAACAACTGGTAGATGGAATTCATTCCATGTGAGGAGACACAGGCAGCAGAGAATGGTGAGACCCTCGGGGTTGTCAATATGCAAAGACAAGAAGAAAAACGACAGGTCCAGAAAAGAGAATCGCGCCACCTTTTGGTCATGACTGTTGTATGCTGGGCCAAGAGCCACAGGAACCCAGAAGCATCTGCCAAGGGTTTCAGACAGCTGTGCAAGCTCTTCCTGCCATTTGCTCAGCTGTTTTGCGGTGAGAAAGACACATATTCCCAGGCTTCCTCCAAGTAGACTTCTTTTCAATTCAGAAAATGTGATTAGAAAACAAATTCTTTTTATTAGTTGTGATTCTGTTACTCTGAATATATAGTCACCTGAATGAATGCATCTGCTGCTCATTTTTTGTCACTAATGGAATTGAATAGAATATATTATGCCACATTTAAAAATAAGTAATACTGAAGAAATGAAAATAAATCGTATTTTTCTGCCTAAGACCAGGGATGCTGCTTAGAGAAATAGGTGCTTATTCACTTAGCAATTCAAAATGTCTAGAATATAATTTGTCAAAATGCTATCACCTTCCTTCCGTCCTTACATGTGAGCATCACAATTTCAAGGACAATTACTTAATGGTGAAATCTCAGACTGTAGCAAAGCCAGCTCACCTTGTATATATGAATGCAGTTATTATGTTCTGGAAATGAACTGACTGGGTTTGTTAAAAATATGAACTGCTCCCTTCTACCAAAAGAGAGAGAAAAGAAAAATATAAAGGCTTTTACTAAGTGATCTCTGTTGCCTTTCACAAGTTTTTTTTTTTTTTAAACAAAGACTCGGTGGGTAGAAGCCAATTATATTAGTTATCTTGGTTAACGAGCTATTAATTTTGTGCTTCAAAGTTATTAGCCACCTTCCAATATACAATTCACCAGCAAATGAATGAACTTAATCCCTGTATTGAACCACAAAAACACCAAACAATCCAAAGTTTCATGACTTTCCAGTGATCACCTCCTTGGCAATGCTCTACCACAGTCCAGACTCGCAACTGCCACTTTAGAAAAAATCTGGCAGTTTCTAGAGAAGCCTGTCAAAGTAGACTTAATCTGGATTTAATAGACATTCCTCTTCACATCAGACAGAAAGGGTCACCAAGGAAAAGGACTTTTCCCCAGTGATCAACCATGCTGACTATACACCTTCCCCTTCCAAATATCACACCAGTCCTGAAAGAGTTCTCTTGTTTAATACATGATAATATACAGTTAACTTTTGCAAATTTAAACAATTCAGTGGACAGAATAAAATATTTAAAATGATAACATTTAATGTCAAAAGAAGTTTTTAGATTTCTTTCATTTTGGTTGTATCTAATTCTTCAGGGCAAAATGTATATCATTTAATTTTAAAGCAGCAATTTTATACAAATGATGATCTTTTAGCTCTTAATTATCAAAGCATTCCACATGTAAAATAACTATAGCAAATGAAAGAGTTCCTGCCTTCAATCAAGATGCTTATCTACATTTAAAGGTCTCTGTGCCCCAATAAGGGCACACAGTAGTTTGGTATCAACAATCCCATGGGAAATTCACAGTGCTTTATTTCTCTGCTCATTAAGAGCTTAGTCATAGCTCCAAAGTCTCTGACTACCCATAACTATACTACTGACCTAAAACTAAGAAGTAATAGCAAAATGCCCATACTGGAAGCAATCCAACAAGACACTAGCCATTGGAAATTACTTACATTATATAAATATTCCAAATGAAAACTTTGATTAAGGATGCTACGAACAAGTTATGCTTCGTTAAACTGTTTTGGTTTTACTGCAATATAACTAACTCATTTATGTAACCATTTAATTCCTTTTAAGTTCATCTTGAAATAATGTACAAGTGGAGATATTTCTTTCTATATGATTTCTTTTAAAGTTTTTTGATTTGAAATACAAGAAAAATTAATAATTTTAGCATCAAACAAATAAAAAATTTGATATTACATTATTATTCTTTAGTAACTATCAGAGTAAAAGAAAGATAAGTGAGTGGAATGTAAAATTTAGAAATTCTTAGAATACAAGTCAGTAGTGATATTAATATTATACTTGAGCTTTAAATAAATTAAAAAGGTAAATATTTGGAGATATATTTTAGCACAGAATCTATATGAAGCAAACTGCAAGTTCACTGAAATTCCCTGTTCTGTTTTTTTTCTAATGATAAAATTTATACAAAAGCTTATCATAGTCTCAAGTAAACACTTGTGGAAAAGTTATTTCAAATAATTAAATGAAAATACACCTGTGAGTAGGAAAATGGGAAACAAAATGTAGTTAAGAAAACTACATTCATACTAAGGGCTACAAAGTATGAATAATTTATTCTTAGTTGGGAAAGTTCAATTTTAAATCACTTGTTCCTAATATAATCTACCAGCCAAATGTAATCCAATGAAGAAAATAAGTACTTGTGAGGGAAAAAGAGAGAACAAAGTGCTTCATGTATTTAGATGAAAGGACAGATGTGTAAGAATAGTACACTTATGAAAATTAAATTTAATTGAATTAAGGACTTTCAAGTCTAACAATTATTCTTTATAGAATAGATGTACCATGGATGTCTCTGGCAGCACTTTATTATAGAAAAAAGATGAAAACAAGCTATCAGTATGGGCTGGTTAAGTAGAGAATGCCTCATCCGCACAATGAAATACTTCCATGTCACTATGAATAATGACAGGTTTCTTTTTTCCTTTTTTTGGTGCCAGGGATTGAACTCAGGGCCTTGAGCTTGCTGGGCAAGCACTCTAACCACCGAGCTAAATCCCTAGCTGAAGACAGGTTTCCAAATATATTTTTTCAGTGAAAAAATGCCCATTATACAATGTCAAGTGAAAACAGCAAGTTACAAATAATATATATACAAGATATGATTCAATTTTTAAAACATATATAGAAAAAAACCGATGGAAGCTAAAGCAAAGTGCTAAATGTGGTTTTTCTCTGGTAGCAGGATAAAGAATGATTTTTCAGCTTTCATACTTTTAGATACTGTGGGAATTTTCCATTATAAAAACGCAGTATTTTACAGTCATAAAAAATCATTTGAACACTTGTGTGGGAATTTATAGATATCAATACAATAAACTGAAAGGAAATGGGTAAAGACAGCTTCTGGGAGAAAAAAGAATAAATAGCACAAAACTTTGAAGAGCATTTCTAGGGTCAAGACTCTCCCGTTGGTCTAGTTGCTGTCAACAGACAGCGGCCTACTGCAATACGGGCCCCGCGTGAAGAAGTCACGCGTGCCTTAACTTCCTAGTTTCCTTTTCTTATCATGTTATTGTTAACATCAAAGTTAAAACAACAGTGAGGAAGTCTGAATTCACTTCACTACACCCTACTGTAGTTCCACACTCAATATGAAAGCCAGTATCATGTGGTATTTGCAACACTAAATGAATGAGAAGTCAATAAGTACATCTCTTGATATAGGTCATACTAAAAATCTGCCTCAGTGATTTCGTACAGGAGTTTCATTAAAGAAAGTAAAAGCATAGTGATGTTAGCTACTTCCAATATATTTAGTTTGAGTCCTTTTAATAAAAACTTTAACTTGTCTAGCTCTAATTTCATATTTAAATAATGTGTTTATAGGACTCCTAACATAAAAAGCCCACTGGATAAAACTATTTGACATAAAAATGATGTAATGAAAACAAATTATACTTCTGAAATATTTACTGTATGCCAAGCATTCTAAAAGCACTTTGTATAGTAAGTCAATGACTCCTCAAAGCAGCCTAGGAGGTAGGTGCTAGTATTAGCCTTCATTTCACCCCTGAGAAAACAGAGCTCAGAGAGGCAGAGTCCCTCACCCAAAGTCACTTAGCTAAAAAGTATACTACAAACCCAGATAATCTGGCTGCAGAATAATCTTTTTTTACAGATTAAAAAAATAAGCTTTTAATTCTAGAATAGTTTCACATTTATAGAGAAGTTTGCAAAAAAGAAATAGTGCAGACTTCATGTATACCTCTTAGTTTTCCCTCTTACTAAAGTCTTACTTTAGATGGTATCTGTGTCACCACTAAGGATCTCCCATTTGTATGCTTATAACTAGCAGACACCATACTTTACTTGAATCTCACTGGATTCTCCCTAATGTGTTTTTCTGTTCCAGGATTCCAAGTACAGTCTTCTCTGGGGTGTGACAGTTTCTCAAACTCTTCTTGTTTTTGATGACCTTGACAGTTTTGCAGAACACCGAGTGAGTATCTTAGAGAATGTCCCACACTCTGGTTTCGTGTGAAATGTTTGCATGTTAAACTGGGTTTGCAGCACTGGGAGGAGGCCCGCCAAGGCAAAGTGCTGATCTCGAAACATCGTTTCACAGGTCCAGGTTACCATCACAGCTTATCACCAACGATGCTGCTCTCGGGAGCCCTGGGGAGGAGCTGTCTATCCCACCTTCCTGCTGTCAGCTCTCTCTCCTCCCCTGCACCCACTACTGTCCACACCATCCGCCACGGCAGAGTGCTACCACTCAAAGCCCACAGCGGAGGCATGCAGGTGGCAGGAGCTAAGCTCTACCTATTTCACAGGGATGGGGTGTCGAGCACTCGTTTTTAATTCATTACTATCTACGTACTTCACTCTTTCTTACAACTTTGGTATATTATTCATGTACAATAGTTTAAAAACACAATTCTCAACTAATTTTCTGCTTTCCAAAGGTCCAAAAAATATGTTAGAACTAAATGTGACAACAAATAAAACTATTTCAAAAAATTTTCCACTGATCACTGTAGAATTTGCCACTAATGGACTAATGAGAAACCAGTTTTTCTCAGAAGTAATCAATAAAGAACTTACCAGAAATATTCGTTCAAGTTGATCCTGAATGTCTTTCATTCCTGGAAAAGCAGCAACACCCTGGATCATCTCGACAAAGATGCAGCCAACTCCCCTGAAGAAAGAAGAGAGAATCGTCATAGAACCTTCGATATAGTCTGCTTAGAAAACTAAATCTGAGATTAGACTATCCCTTCCACAGAGGAGCAATGAATGAATAATATTCTTCAATAAGCGATGTGAGCTGTGTGACATACTTAGACCACAGCTCTCCCTCCTCAGTCTGTTGTCCGAAAAGAATACCAAACAGATACAGCCACATGGGCTCAAAAAAATGCAGAACCAATAAAATACCAGATTTGGTGGCTTTTCCTAATAGGATGTTTGGGGGTATACTAATAAAGCTGAGAGAACTATACTCAACATACAAAAATTAAAATGCACAAGAAAATTAAAAAGTAGAATTATGAAACATATCACCAAATTAATATAGCATAATTCTTTTATTACCACCTTACTGCCAACCAGCAATGAAAGCCCTTTAATATGAAGGGACCACTTCCTGCTTTCCTCTCTCCTGTTTTTTACCTTTATTCAGCCCTGTGTTTCCTCTTTCTGGTAGTAATAAGAAAGAATCCATCCACATAAACACTATACTTATGATCAGAAAATGTCCAATCTGAAGAATTTGAATCACTACGTAATTATCACATGCTTAGTTTAAATTTATTAAGAATAGGAACCGTTCTCAGTTTACAATTAAAGATGTCACAGAATGAAGTGTGTTCAAATTCTTAGGATTAGTCAACTGGTAACATAATATATAAAACACCCACCAATTATCAAACATCTTTCATCTTTTGGACTCAAAATTTCCAAACTCAACTTACGTCACAGATACAATGAACAATTTTTTATTACAAGCAAAATAAAATTTTTAGCAGTAAAACAGAGACAGGTGTTTTTTCAGACCTGGGCATCATATAACTTGGGAATTTTTATTATGAAAAAGAATGCAAAATTAAATTAAAAATTGAGTATAAAAGTGAATTTAGAATAAAAAATTAAAAGAAATCAGAAGTTTTTAAAAGCTAACAAATATAGTACTCTAAAATTCAGACAAATAATGAAGATTTTATTAGTAATTGTCTGGCAAACCTAATGCTTTTCTTTCTGACACTGTGGTTGATACCCCTGGAACACAGGGGAGCCCCTCAAAGACTCCCACATGGAAGGCCTGGCCCCACTGCAGCAAGGTTGAGAGGCCAGCCTTTGGAAGGTGACTGCATCACAGGCCTCCACCTTGACTGCCGGATCGACCCACCGATGAATTTGTAATGTGATGGTTTAAGATGTGTTATGTACATTTGTCAACTAACCATGATGAATGAAATCGCTGTGTACTGCAAACATGGACTAATAAAAAATAAAAATTAAAACAACCATTGGATGGCATTATGGGGAAGTGGTGGGACTGAGGAGGCAGGCTCTGGCTGAAGGGAGTGGATCCTAGAGGCGTGCCCTCGGGGGTGGAGATCTTGCACCCAGGCCCCGTCCTCCCAGGACCCTCTCTCTCTGCTTCCTGGTTGCAATGAGGCAAACAGCTTTCTCCTGCCACCTCTTTCCATTGTGATGTTTCTGCCTCTGCACAAACCAAAAAGCAACAGAGCTAGCCGACTGTGGACTGAAACCTTTGAAGCGATGAGCCAAAATACCTACCCTCTTTTGATTTTTTCAAGTATTCTGGCACAGGGAATGAAAAACTAACACAGTTTCCAGTGAATTCATAACAATATTACAGTATCTTCTTTCTTTCCTTTTCTTTTTTGGTGCTGGGGATCAAACCTAGGGGCTCGCCCATGCTAAGCGCCTGCTCTTCCGCTGAGCTACATCCTCAGCCTGACAAAATTATTCTCTATAAAGAGAACACAAAGATAATTTAGATGCTCCTCTGGCATGGTAATGACATTGGATTTTGTTTTGTTCTTAATAATGTAGAAATATTTTTCAGCTGCTCCCCTTCTCATTATAGGTAAGATCATATAAACTTTTATGACTGTTGCCAATTTTGGGGAAACATCAAGTTTCTTTCACATAAGTACACATGCTATGAACACATAATTCTAATACAATCTGTTTGAGAGTTCCACAATAAGATCCTAGGGGAGCATGAGGGATACAGCAAGCGCAGTGTGGAGGCCTCTGAAGGATTTGCTCGCTTGAAGGTTAGAAGGATCAGAAAAGGTGGAAAATGATTCTGGAGTGATGGAACCAGGGGTGGCCCTGGGGCACTCCAGATAGAATAAGCAGAGTCCAGTTAGTAAGAAATCTTGAGAGAGCCAAATGCTATTATTACAGGTCTGTGTGTAATGTGGAAGAAAAGGTTAAAAAGAATAGAAGAACATATTCCACGACAAGAAATTTGTGTTATTCCCTTAGGCTAGAAGGTTTCAGTTTTTTTCCACATCCCAACATTCAAGAAGGACAAAATTCACCAGCTGGACATAGTTGAGGTCCACACAATTTATGGTGTATAGGAAATGAAATAACTTTCAGGAAAGAAACAATTATAACCAGGAGTTGAAACCTGTCTGTTCTTTCCCAGTCACAGCAGAAGAGCAGAACTAAATGACAATAAGGGATGTACAACTTCTTCCTCTTGCAGCAGGAGGGCTAGCACAACCCGGGGGCCCGCAAACTGGCCTGCAGGTCAAAACCTGCACCCGCTGCCTGTCTTCCTATGGCCTATGAGGTAAAAATGACCATAGGAAAACACATTTTCCTGCAAATTTATTTCTTTTTAATTGGCAGATAAAAGTGTATATATGTCCACCAATAAGTGAATATATATTATTCATTTGTTTATCGTGCAAATTCATTTATTGGGTAGAGCATGATGTTTTGAAGTATATGTGTGTAGTGTAGTATTAATGGTAAAATTTAGCTAATTAACATGTACATTACCTCACAAAGTTATCATTTTTGTGGTGAAAACAGCTGACATATACTCTCTTAGCGTTTTTCAGGAATACAAATACACTGTCATTGACTATAGTAACCGTGCTGTATAACAGATCTCTTGAAATTACTCCTCCTAACTGTAATTTTGTATCCTTTGACCAACATCTCCCAGCTGAAGATGAATATTTTAAACTTCAACATATTTTAACTGATAAACAGAAAATAACGCATAGTGGTTTTTAGTAAAGTTGCTTCTACAACCAGTTTTATAATGATTTCTTCTCAAAATAGAGGAGTTAGTGAGTTGATTTGCATAATGAGGGTAGAAGAAGAATTTACTTTTTATGAACTTTTTAAAAATGTTTTTATTTTGTTTCAGAAGATGGAAAAATCTCATTTCTCAGAAGTATTATCTACCTTTTATTTTATAAGCATTAAGAAATTTTATATTAAATTGAATTCTATAAATGTGAGGGTTATATATTGCTATGGCTAATATCTAGCTGTCGCCTCGAAGTCCCATGCATGTAGGTGGGACTTCTGGGAGGTGAGTGGATCATAAATGTGTGATACTGAATTAGTCTACTGATTAGTTTAGCCTTGTTCTAGGTATGAATGACAGATTTACTGAGGAGGTAAGACCCACCCTGGGTGCAGGCAGCACCCACCAGTAGGCTGTAGACTGCGTGGAATACAAAGGGAGAAAAGACGGCAGGGTCATTGTCTCCTGCCTGCTCTGTCACAGCCTGTTTCTCCTCTGCCTGGAACCAGCTGACTATGGATGCAAATCTCTACAAACTGTGAGCTAAAATAAACCTTTCTTCCTTTAATTTATGGGCACCAGGTATTTTTGTCCCAGCAATGGGAAAGTAACTAAGATACGTATTGATTTCGGGGGATTTCTTTCCCCCATCTGCCTACGCGCTACCTATATCCCACATCACTATTCATATGCAGACAAAAGGAAAGAAGTCGGATTTCTTTCCCTGCTGTCCATACAAAACATGATGGTATCAGCTCTTATGTATGCTTGACCTTCATTGAGGGCATAAAGCTTCAAAACTTGCCCAAGGAATTGGGAAACTGTCCTGGAGTAAACTTTGTTCAGTTGAGCAGGCACAGATGAACAACAGTTCATTCCTTTGCTGGATTTCTTCCTTGGCAGTTGTTTTGTGTGCCTCCTTATAAATATTTATGACACTTTATATCCTTTTGTATATCACTGATACTAAGTTGGGTTAAAAAAATAAATTGGCAATTTAAAAAAATTACATCACTGAGTTTTTTTCCCTTTAAAATCAGCAGTGGAAACTGGAGGCTATGCTAGTTTATTTTTTGTTACTATCATTAAAAACCTGAGGCGGGCTAACTTTATGAGGAAAAGAAATTTGTTCAGCTCAATTTGGGAGGGTGAAAGTGCAAATAGCACCATGCAAGTTGTGGAGTGGGCTTTCCCCTTGACTATATCACTTAATGGTTGTGATGGCAGAGGCATGTGGGAGAAAGAAATAATATCTTAAAATAGGAAGTCAGACAGACGACTAGGTGGGGCCAGGCTTTTGATCCACTCTCTCAGAAGAACTAAGCAGGTCCGTAAGATATAACTCAATCCTCTCCATGGGCAGGACCCACTGACCCAAGGACCTACCACAGGGCCCTTCCTCTGAGAGATCCCAGCTCCAAACCACCTCTAAAAGGAGACTTCAATACCCCCAAACCAGGTAACAATCCTAAAACAGGAAATAAAGTTAAGAAAAAACTAGCAAAATCAAAATAAAGTGATTTAGAAACCAGGTAAGATGGTACAACCCTAGCTACTCAGAGACAAAGGCACAACTACAGCTTGAGTCCAGAAGTTCAGGGTCAGCCTAAGCAACATAGGTAAAAAGTAAAAAATAAAACATAGTAATAATAATAACGTACCAATGCAGCTTCCCTACTGTGACAAATACACCATAGTTACATAAGAGTTAAGATGTTAACCAGAGAGGAGAAATATTTCTAACATGTTTGCAAAATTTACATAAATATAACATTATTCTAAAATTAGAAGATTATTTTTAAAAATACAAAATAAAGAAGGACAGCATTGTCTTGGGTGAAGATATATTGAATTAATCACTATTGGTAAAGAAGCTACTATACTTTGAATTTTCCCCTATGAGTGGAAACAAGTAACAACAAAAATCCTCTGTACATTTTAGTGTTTTCTTTTTCTTGGAAGTAATATGAACCATTTAGAACTGGAGGCTCAGAATGTAAAATGTCAGCTGAGGTTCAACAGCAAAAAAGGAGGCAGTAAATTAAAGATTAACTAAGTTTGACATGAAGGTATTTGAAAACTGATATACATAGTCTATGGCAAAGAAATTCAAGATGAAAAAATTCACTAAAACTATTATATTTAGGACAATAGAGGGGACTGTAGTAGGTGGAATGCAGAGAAAAAGTAGAATCCACAGGGAAGGAATAAGAACTCTGTTCCTCATTAGAATAGGAAACAGGCAAGTTCAATGTTACACCTTTGGGAATCTTTCTGATTGTTCAGACTGGGTTACATTCCCTTACTCTCTGCTCCCTATTATATACTCTACTAGTCTAATTTACTTATTTGTGAATGACTGGCCACCAACATCCTTCTCATGAGGAATATTTGGTCTGACTTTTAAAGATACTGTCCAAATGAATGAAAAAGAGTTATAGCAATGTGGCAACATTACCAGACTTGAATGAAACAGGGCTAGGTCACTAAAGTCACCAGCTAATATACAGTCTAAAATACCAATATATTAAAGTCCTGTTGAGATTTTATGATGCAAGATAATTTTATATCTTTCCACTATAATAGGGATTAGTTACATCCATCAGCACGCTACTCAAAGAATATCTGCTTCAGGCACATAATATTTCAAGTGCATATAATTGGTCAATTGTCTCGTGAGGACATTATTGTAACACACAAGATGGCAATTAGCCCAACACATGATTTTCCCACATGAAGAAGTCCAGCTGACATCAAAGTATTTTTAGTCTTAGCAAAAATACACTAAAATTTTTTTAATAATTCTCAGGAAACATTTGGTTCAATTTCAGTAAACCATGCAGAAAGATTTCACTATTTCAGCATATGGTGAAGTTGAAATCTCAAAAAAGTCACAATATTTTTTAACATCTAATTCGATCCATTTATTAAGAAGGATTTAAGATTACTTAGGGAGGGGGCTGAGGATTTAGCTCAATGGTTAGAGTGCTCGCCTAGCAAGCACAAGGCCCTGAGTTCGATCCCCAGCACCAAAGGAAAAATAAAAAAGATCACGTAGGGAAGGGAGCTTTAAGCAGAGATGACAGTGTCTCAAGTGGCAGTGCTGACTTGCAAAGGCCAGTAGGGACACACAAGGCAGTCTGTGCATTTCTCTGCTGGCAGAGGGGACAGCAACCATCCAAACTGCCCCTCTCACAGCAGGGGAGGCCTGCCCTGTCCCACACAGACTTCCGTAGCTGAAAGCTGTAAGGAACTTCTATTCAAGTTCAGAGACTGATTCAAAGCCACTGAGACCCATCTGCATCGGCGAAACACTGGGAAAGCGGGCTGCTGGTGAAGACACTGTCAGGCTGCTCTGACAGAAGGCAAGCAGCCCCTCAGAGCCGTAATCGGTGCACACTCATTCTGCCGCCTTTTCCCCTTTACACTATGAAGTGATGTCCTCCAAGTCAACGTGTCCGCCCGAAAGCAGCATTTGAGGCAGCGCTTCTCCCGCTTCATGTGTGTGCAGGGCGCACGGTGACCTTGTTAGAATCTGTCTTCTGACTTGCTAGGTGAGGCTTTGTGTTTTTAACAGATTTCCACATGACACGAAAGCTGTTATTCTCAAAATTACACATTGAAGTGAAGAAATCTAAAGGAATCTAGGTAATTGTGTTTTGAAATGAGTTATATAATTCAGATTAATTCTCTGAACATGTATTCGGGCTCTAGCAAAAGGAACAACAAAGAAACAGTAGACCAGCAAAATAAATTACATTAAATGTGAAATACAATCTAAATTTAACACACAGGGATAAAATACTAACTTGGAAACCTTTTATGTTAATTAACCTGGTAGGTAATTTTATTTAGCTATGGTTCATTGAAATACACCATTATGCAATGCAAACTAGAGCTATCTATGCATGAACGTGGTCATATATTTTTCTCACTGTACTCTGAAGGAAGGTAGATACTCATGAAATAGACCAAGGAGTTTTGTTCTGTAGGGGATCAGCTTCTAAAAGAACAAAATTAAAAAGTCTTTGCCTATAACCTGGAAGAAAATTTACTTTATATAACAAATACAATCCTTTCATTTTGGCATTCACAGTATTTGAAAAGTGAAAGATTAAAAAATTACATTCCACCATGCCCTTGGTGGCTACTGAAGGAACTGAATTGATTAAACTGCCACTCATCATTTACTGTGGTTAGCGCTTCATTAGGCACCGATGGGCACAATATATCTTAGTCAAATACTTCTGTGAGCCCTTAGCTTTCAAGGCATGAAAACAAAACCCTAGACTGTGAATAAAAGCCCCTTTTAGAAAATATTTGATTCAAAATAATAAACTTTAGATAAAGGGAAAACTTCGAGATCTATATTTCAAAGTATTCAACAAAAATTATTTCTCTAAGAAGGTGCGCGTATAAATTAAGCATAGCCAAATAAAAATTAAACAGACACAAAGAAGGAAACACGGGAAGCAAAAGTGGTTCAGGGTAGTCAAGTCCCAGGGAGGCTTGCTGCTGACACGCGCAGAGGTTGCAGCCAGGGGCCCGGGGCCGCATCTGCAGTAAGGGTGAAAAAGAGGATCAGGAGCCCAGCCACCTTCAAGCGCCGTGGGGCATGAATGTTCTTCAAGTCCTAATGACGATTTTGCTTGTACACTTTACCTAGCACGTGTATATGTGTGCTGCATTATTTGTATTTTTAAAACAAATGGGAAAGGAGTACTTTTGCTTTCTGGTCCCATTATCTGAGCCAGAAATCTAGAAATCCCTTGAAACCTTTGCCTTTCCCTTACTGTGCACAGTCAAGTTGTCATATTTTAAGTATTCCTAAATACTTCTCCATTCTAATCTCTAGCCATTTTCCTCCTTCTTTCTCTCTTCTCTACCTTCTTCCCAAACCACTCCTTGCATCTCTATCCATAAATGTCAGCTTTTTTAGCTCTTAGTGATTGCTTTGTTCATGATGTGAACTATGTGTCCTTCCATAGCACACTTAGCTTCAAAGAATGGCTTTCTCAAGTTAGGCTGGGGAATTACTACTTGGCAGATCTGCAAACGCTCTTTTGCCCCCCTGCCCCCTTAATCATCCGCAAAGGACAAACTGTTCACCTTGACCTTGGATCCACCACTGCATACCTGTGTTTTAGCCCATCACACTGTTGTTCTCCCTGACCCTGAAGGTATAAATGGGCCTTTCTTGTCCCTGTGGCCCCAGCAGCTGTCAGTGCTTGGTACAAAATTGGTTAATGAACTGCACGGTCTGTGGAGTACACACATGGGGGCGGCAGTAGAGAAAAGCATTTGACTGAGGACTAATAGTATCATATGAAATTAAACACTAAAATATCAGTTCATTAACTTTACCAAAATATCTCAACCCTAACTTAATTTATAAGAAACTCAGAAGGCACTCCAGCAGTCTCCATGGAAACCTCTGGTTCAGCAGTACAATTTACTTGAATACTAAAATTTAGGGATAGAAGGACTTCACAGAATGCTTAAAACAATGTTTTGAATTTTTTATATGTAAGGAAACTATATTACATGGCTAAATTTCAGTCCCAGAACCAGCAACCGTGTCTCCTGACTTCTAGGCCAGTGACTCCTTCATTAAGCCCTGCTGCCAACCCAATTAGAACAATGTGTCTTTATTCGGTCAGGCTGGTCAAATTAAAGAAAAGAAGAAATTAAGATGCCAACTTTGTTTTCTCTCCATGTGACGCAAATGCCACCAGGAATAAAGATAAAAGTGAAATCAAGTCTTCAAAATTGGAGGCTTGAGCAGAAAATACAATAAAACTATCCTAGAAAACTGAAGTTTACCACCATTGCTAGTGCCTGAAAATAAGCTGGGTGGTGATGTTTTAAAATGTTTGAAAATTCAAAAAGACAAGTATGGATAATGAAGACTCTAGAGTCTTAAAATAACAACCCAGGTTTTATAGATAACTGGGAATATTCAAACTAGCAACATCCAGAAACCAGTCAAAATTAATTAAAAAATATAAGGAAACAATACCCTTTCTGAGGACTGCTACCAGGGAAAAAACAGAAAATGCAAAATATTGCATCAGATGTCAAGATTTTTGTACTATGGAACAATGAAGAGGGAAGATACATCACGTAAAACACTACAGTGATGGCACTTCTCCAAGAAATAAACCAGGCAACACAAGAAAAAAAGTATTATTAAACCATGCATATCTTTAATTTCTGTTTATGACAGCTAATGCAGAAGTCATATATTAAGCCTTCTCCCTGCAAATGTATTAATCCTTATGCAATATGTAGGGAATCAGGAAAAACTGTTCATGTGTAATTATCTTAAAGATAAAAGCAAATGACATGCTCAAGGCATCTTTTTTTCAAGAAAGCACATCGGCATATCATGAAAACGAATCACTGCTAAAATTTTCATGTTACTTTTTCTCCCACAAGGAGAATTCCAACTTCCATTTCCATTTCCAGTATGGATATGTTTACTTCCAGTCATCAAATGGCATAGCTACACTGATGGATTATGGTTATGATGTTGAAATGGGCACTTTTAAGATATACGCCAGAATGGCTAATATCTGACAGTAAAAATAACTGATAGCTATCTAATATCTAAGAGTATACTGAAAATCTGAAAGCAAAAATCCTTCTGTCGTAAACCCTCATGGTCCATTTTTTGGGGGAAAGCTGTGAGTTTTTGTAATATCAATAAAAATTTGCCCTAGAATGTTATATGTGCATAGACTATAAGTGAACAAGGGCCTCCAGAGTTGTGCTCAAAATCAGTGCTAACAGGTACTCCCTGAGGACAGTGACCAGGTTTCTTTCAATCTTGAATATTCACTCATTTATTGTTGCATGAGTGGATGGATGAATGAATATACCACAGAAGGGAGATCTTTGTGAGAGGTGTTTATTATTTTGTTTTTTGTGGTTTTGCTTCACCTCTCCACCCCCGTACTACCACCAACCAGCTAGTGTGGGAAATATAAGGAAACATCTCAGAATGGGGGAGGGGAGAATGGCCACAAAGTAACAATAAAAGGAAATTATACATTGATTTCACAGGGTTACTCAAATTCTGAAACAGTTTTAAGTTAAACATGTTAGCATTAAATATGACAAATAGATGAAAATTTATATCATCGCTATAATAAAGTTTTTAATCTGTTGAGTTTCCATTAGGCTATGAATATATTCAGATTTCTAAAGCAAATATGGTAAAACCTAGTAATAAAGGAAAAACCACTTATATTATCAAACAGAAATAATGACACAAGCCTTATATAGGTCTACAGAAAATACAATTAGACAAACATGTCATTCAAGGAATCTATTGGAACATCTCACATGGAAATACGGAGAAATATAAAAAGACACAGCCAAAGATGCACTACTCACATATACCTATGTACAAGAAAAACATAAAGCTGCTCAGACTCAGTCATCAGTAATTATTAAGTGCCTAACACACACTAGGACTAAGTTGAGTGTATTTTTAAATGGAATTTAGCAAACTGTTTATCAGCTGCTGATAGGTTAGTCAAATTTGATTTTAATTCTTTTTCAGTTACTTTTCAATTATTTTTTTTTCTAATGACATAGTTTTACCAATAGGAATCTAAGGATACTATATCTGGAGGGGAAATTTGAAAAAAAAAACCCACAAATATCTAAACTTATTATACTCTACAGCATCTAAAATCAAGAAATCTCTAAGGATGTTGAAGATCTTTTTATTCATGTATCAGGATATCTATAAATGAAAATATGATTCCTGGGCTGAAAATGTTGCTCCGTGGCAGAGCACTCCCTTAGTATGTGCAAGGTCCTGGGTTCAATCCCTGGTACCTCCCACTTCCATTCACAAAAGAAGGATTCCCACTTAAAATATGCCCCAGATAAATGCAGTGTTCTGAGCAGTTAATTCAGAAGTGCACAAACGCCCTCACTTCCATCACTGAAGGGCAGTGTGAAATAGAAAAACTAGTCTCCATACAACTATCATACAATGATGCTTATAGAGGCTCCTAGTTTCTGTCCAACCACATCTCCCTTCATTTGTGTCATTCTTGTACATTAAGTTAGCAATCTATCTCTCCACCTTCACTGGACTAGACATTTTTTCTTGGCTAGAACATTTGTAGAAAGAGTTTTACTGATTGGTTTTGTTTGTAATAGCGTCTATAATAGCGTTTATACATACCAGATCCAAAGGACTACTTTCTACATTCCAGTCTTTAAATCCATGTAAAATCATCATCTTTTTAAAGAATTATGACCTCACATCTTATTCTCTTTCATTACTAGCTGATCAACCAGCATATGACTTTCTTTTCAAATTTGCTTTTGTAAGTAAAGTTGCTATAATTTCATTAACAGTTACATGGTAAGAATTATACACTTCTACCACCACACTGAGAAGCTGGCAGTAGTCATGAGTTCCCGCCTGATGTTTGATTGGCTCCCACCCACTGGCACCTGCAATTCAAATTTGTACCCTAGCAGCAAAATCACGATTTCCACAGAGCAAAGACCCTAGCAGATGACTGTTCATCAAGAAAGCCATGAATACCAAATTATCAACAAGAGTAGGACACATATAAAATGCTCATAAACATATTATGGAACAAAATTTTAAACCAAAATTTTAAAGATTTCTCCTCTGTGATGTCCCTCTGCTATGCCAGCCTGCCTTGGAGCCAGCCAACAATGACCTGAAACCTCTACAAACTGTGAGCTACAATAAACCTTTCCTCTTGTAACTTTGCATGTTGGGAATTTTGTATCAGCAATGAGAAAAATAAGTAAGAAAAGTAAGACATTGTTCTACATGGTCATCAGTTTCTCTCCTTCAACTTGACTGGGGGTGTCAGTGAAAGAACAAGGAACAAACATCTTCGGCACTGACATCCGAGGTTCTCCCACTGAAAAATCCAACTCTTTGTGTGAACTGTATATAATAAGCTCACCATTCACTGGCACTTCCTAGGTACACAGATATAAAATGGCACATTTGTAAAGGTAAATGCATAGCCAAGAACTCCTGCCCCATTTTTAAAGAAAGCTTCCAAACGAAGACAGAGAAAGAGGGATCGAAAGCAATCATATATACATACACTAACTGATTTTCTTAAAATAGAAAGTTGGGAAGATAACAAGCTGTAAAATAAGGAAGAAAACATTTTTTAAGTAGAGGATTAAGGTATGCACTTCAATAAAACATTAGCACAAAATTTCCAGAAAGTAAATTTTGTAAGAATTAAAACACCCAAGTCTTTATATTGAAGGGAAATCACCAACACCAGCAGACAGACTCTACCAACTTAAGCAGTCATGAAGTTTTAGAATATCAGGGACAGAGAACATAATACTCTCCAAAGGAAAAGTGGAAGGGAGTACATAAACAATAGAGACTCAAAAAGGAATTAGACTTCTCATCAGCAATACTATAAGCTCTAAAGAAATGCAGCAATGAACTGAAAATTCTGAGGAAAAAAGACTAATATTAAAATATACTATGATGATTAGTTATACACTTACTCAAACTTTATCAATGTGTGGAGAAATAGAATAAAGACTTTTTTTTGAAAAGTAAAAATCTAAAAATGATTTCTCAATGTTCTCTTTCTTGAGAAACTAAAGGAGGATGACATGAAATCCAGTATGCAGAGAATTTGCAATCAGTGAAGTTCCAGAGGGAAAATAAATCCATCCTGGACAGACAGACTTGTGGATGTGTTTGAACACTTGGAAAATGTTTTCCGAAAGTTACTGACCAATATTTTATAACTATAAATAACTAGCAACAGAACAAAGATAATTAAGCTAACAAAAGAACATAATTAGGTTTAGAAAAAGCAAAAGATTACACAGAAAGGATGTATACTCATGAACACTATTTGATTTAGCCATGTGAAATATTTACATATTCATGTTTCAAAATACAATATAAAGCCTATACTGGGATAACGAGGTGAAGGTGGAGCAGGCAAGGTGGATGGAAGAAAGTTAAATCCACATCTACCATAATACCTACTTAGTGGATACTGTCTAAAATAGTAAATCAATAATCACCATCATAACCACTATGGTGAGACATATGAGATAGATACTCTCCTAAAAAAGTCAAAGTCCACAGTTACTCTTGCAAAATTAAAGACTGGATGTGGGTGAAGCTGGAGCTCACTGTTCTTGGGATTGTTACTCATGAGACAGCTGTTAGTCACCGACTAAACCTGCAACAGGTTTTACTGCCATAGTTTTCTGATTTGGAAACTGATGATAAAGCAAGCTAAGGAATTTGGCCAACTAAGGTGATTGCACACCTAAGAAGTGACAGGGAACATAATACAGCTTTTCCACGTCTTCTACTACAACACTCCTACCTCTTTACACAGCAAAGCACTGTTACAACATGTTAATAGGAAGGATTTCTACATGAATATGAATACAACTTAAAATATGATAGGGATGAGCATATACCCAATATTTGCTAAACTGTAAGTACTGATCTGCATATTTCTAATTTAACATGTACACACATACAATAAGAGAGTGTTCTGAGTCAAAAATTCTAATTCTAGAGAAGGTAAGCTAATTTTCTGAAGGTCATATGCAGCATTTTTCCTTTCTTTCCTAACCCACCCAACATCCTTGGATATTGCATCCTAACAGAGACTCAGCATATTTAGCTTGGTTGACTGACATACTAAGAGTTAACAAGGACATTATTCTCAGTATATGTAGAGTTTTATATTTCCTAAAGAATATCCTACATAACTTTCTCTTGTTATTCTTACCAATCAGTGAGACAGCTGAGTACACCAAAGATTAACAACGAGCCCTGTGTGGTGGAGCACACCTATATCCTAGCACTGTAGGAGGCTGAGGCAGGATTGCAAGTTGAGTTCAGTTTGGGCAATTCAGTCATTTAGTAAGACCCTGTTTTAAAGTTAAAAATAACAAAATGGAATGGGGATATAACTCAGTATAAAGGTCCTGGGTTCAATCCGGTACTGCCAAAAATCAAACAAACGAACAAAAACCCGTTAATTTCATGAAACTTTAAAAATCATATAAAATCTACTTCGTGTGTAGCCAATTTGTAAACACTGATAAAAATGAGGGGATTTTAATTTGTTTTTAAAATATTTGGTAGTGAAAATTATATACAATGCCTTATTTTAGATACTATCATTCAGCCAGTTTATCTCTGCTAAATGACCAAATACATTAATTGAAGACACAAATACACCATTTCTATCATAAACACATACATTAATAAACAGTGTGGTATAAAAACTGCAGCCACACTCCAGTTTTGATAAAAACAAAACAAAACAAAATAAAAACCAGAAGTGCTTTGCCTCAGCATTCTGAAGCCTTTGCTAACGCTCCCGCATGCTGTAATGGGTGTAATGGGGAGCTGTACTTAGGAAACTCATTATTAGCAGGGTCACACAAGGATTTTGCAAGGAATCTTAGTTTTTAACTAACATCCTCAGGTGTGAGTTAAACAATCAAATTAAATCTCTTCTGACCAGTAGTACTTAGAAAAATGATTGCTTTCATGTATTACAAGAGACAACGATTAAAGTCACAATTAAATCTTTGTTTCATATGTGTAAAACATGCAATTTGTCAATTATTATTAACTCTCACTGATGTCATCATATGAGGATGAACTATACGGACTTCAGTAGTGGGAGTGGCTCAGAAACCATGACTACCACCTTGATCTGAGCTTCCAAACATCCGGATGCCCGTCTGGCCATACCTCGTTCTTCTGTTACGGTCCAGGGCATCGCCATGGCTACCCGAACTCACTCAGCTCACACATTATCAGAGCAGCACTGAAGATCTCTTTACAAGCTGCAGTATTAGACAATGACTAAGTCACGTCCTCCTTGGTCTTATGACCTGATAGATCAGAAGATGTGTAAACGGTGTTTATAGAAAGTTACTTTATGTAGCTCAAGAACCCAGGCTTTCATTCTTTCTGGATTCTTTTTAAAATGGACTCATTCGTTTTACCAGAAGGAGTAAATGAGTAATGGATAGAAGTTGGAAAAATATGTGTCAGTGTAGATACTGGTATCAGGAAAACGTATTCAGTCCAATGATTTATGTCTTTGTTTATTTCAAAAAACTCCTCTTTGAATAAAATTACACCATAGAATCTATTAGAAGGTTGATGTTAGAACAGAAAAGCAGTCCACAAGCCACAGAGTACGAGTGAAAGCCACCCACTGTCTAGGTATGCTAACAATCTAATGTGACCAGGAGTACAACCTAAATTATAAAAGAGAAATTTAACTGTATTTGTGTTTTATCGTCACTTTAGTAGTAAAATAAAAACCAATACCTTATAAATCATCTTAGGAAATTATGCAATATGTTGGAAAAAGAAAGGCCTTTGAGTAGGTTGGTCTTGAGTCTTTACTACTTGGTCTTTCTAGATTTTGTTTTCTTTCACTGTATTATGGTACAATATGTAAGCAATTAGAATTCATAACAGAGCTTACAATACAGTTTGTGTTCAATAAAAGTACCTGTATTACTGTTACTGAAGCTGCAAATTAAACCACAGGACTGCAAATGAAATAAATTTATTTTCAAGGTGGGGGGTGTGGCGAAGTTCATTTAAGAGTCTCTCTAAGTCACTGGCAAATAAGCCCCAGTCCCAGTAAAATTTATTTTATTACACAAATTTCCTTGTTTCAGGAGAGATCATTAAAGATGGTGACAGAACTTTGTTTATTGCCAGTATGTATGGTGATTAGGCTTATTTAATAAAAAGCAATTCTAAATGGCTTTATAATACTTAATAAACAGGAAATTTCTTTTCTGATACATGCAAAATCAACTCTGGTGCAGACTTTTCTCTATATATCAAGACTAGTATAGAAATTTTTTCCTAACCACCCAGCTGCTATAATGTTAAATAAATTAATTTTAATCTTAAATCAGAGATGTAATAGAGGAAGGGGTGATTTAATATGCAATCTCATTACATTTGACAGGCTTATTTAGAAATGATTTGCCCCACATTTTGACAAGCATAGTTAATATGTTAATTCGCTTTAAAAAGATGATGAAAGGAAGCAACCGGCATGCTAGCATTCTTTGCACACAGTGTTGGGGAACATTTTATTTGATACCCAAAAGCACCAAGATGTTGAGGAAATCATCATTTATTAGCTACAAATAACTTGGTCATCTGACATTTAAAGGTAATCCCTTAAAATAACCCAAAGTACTTCAGCTGTAGAAAACAAATGCAGCTCTAAACACATTTACAAGCTTGTGTTAGGAACTGGAAGCTTCCTCTGATCATTGACCCCAACCTGGGCATCTACAGCGGAGCTCCCTGGCCAGAGAAGCACTGCACAGACAAGCCGCTTTTACACGGTGCCTCTCCTGATGTGGCTTCACGACCTGGTGATCCTTTCTGGGTAGGAACCTTGGCAATGATTTCCAATGCTGCGACTTTCAAAGAGTTATAAAACTCAAGAATTAAGAGACATTATACAAGAGGAAATGTCCAATTTGATTCCTCCGCTTAAATCCTTCTTTATGGAGAGAGGTAAAGACTTCAAAAACCCATCTTTCCTGATGATTTCTCAAGTCCCACAGTGGATTCACACACACCTATGCAGCTGGAGACCTGGAGGAGTAGATCCTGACAGTGCAGCTCTGATTTTCATCACCTGCTGACAGTGTTAATGCCTATGTGTCTTCATTAATATTTTCATTGCCTGCGGCTATTTAAACAGAAAACTGGAAAATGTAACACCACATAGGGATCGTTAGTTTTTAGTTACTACCCTACTGCCCCTGAATGGTAAATGAACTGTAAAAATAGCCTCCAACTACTGCCACCTGCCTCCCTGCCATTGTCCATGGGTTAATAATATTTGCACTTCTCTTTGGTGCAGCTGAACCATGACTTGATTAAAGTCCCATTTCTAGGTGTCTGAATATCCAGCATCGATGGCATTGATTATACAAAAATCACCGCCCTGTATATTTCTCTCTAACTGAAAAAATACATATGTTTTACCTGACTTACAGCATAATAACAAAATAGCTTTTAGAAAATGGCTTGAAATGAAATCAGATTCAGAATGACAGGCACAGCATAGACATAACTCAGATTTTAGGGCTTAGAAGTAAAAAAACTAGCAGGGGAAACTGTTCAAGCCTAACACATTTGCTATTGGTTTTTGGCAATGAATAATATTGGCATACAGACAAACGGGCATTTGGGGTCTACTATTTTCTATCAGTTTTCCTCCCTTCCTCTTAAATAACAGTCTTCTTATGCTTCCATTATGCCTCCATTCAAAGCAAATTGGCAGGAAGTGCCACAGCCATCTTTCTGGAACACACACACACACACACACACACACACACACACAAAATTAAAGGCAGAGAAGAGAGAGAGACTAGAAAGCAAATATATCAGAAACAGACAGCAAGTCAAAGTCCAGGTGGTTCTTTTTACATTAACGAGCACTTTTAAAGGTGTACAGAAAACTAGCCTCCAGTGTATTAAAAAGTTTCTCCCTGATTATAAGGGTACAGTTCTAACTGAACTGCCAAGTAACTAAGACAAACCTGGCTCCAAGCTACAAATGCTTCCAAACTAGGTTTTGTCAAGAGAGTCCTTAACTGAACTCATTGAAAGACAACCTAGGGTTTCCTCACTTAAAAAATGGAAACACTCCACCACTTAAGAATTTTAAGTAATGATTATTTGCATAACTAACTCTTCCTTAAAGGCACAAAGTATGAAGTGAATGAGGAAGCTAAGTAAGTGATATCCTGATGTGTTCACTGGCCTTTATTGCCAACCTTTTCCTCTAGTGCAACAATGATACAAACATCTATTTTGCCCAAGAACCTGATCCAAATATAGTAAGCCCCTGACTTACGAACGAGTTCTGTTTCCGGAGAATTGTTCGTAAGTCAAATTCGTTTGTAAGCAGACCAGGTTGAGTCTTACACAGTATACCTGTGACAGCTGGCAACTTGAACATTTGTTAAATCGGGGACTTACTGTATCTATTTTGCCTAAGAAACTATTTTGGAGGAAAAAAAATTTAACTGCACAAACAACCATTAACCAAAAAAGTCAAGAAGTGTCATGAAAAAAATAGATTAGCTCAGCCATTCAATGGTAGATAGTTATCTTTATTCTCAGCATTTTAGAGTATCATTAATCTGGTACTCGATTTATTTATAAGGCATTACAAAATTTATGAGGACAGATCTAAGAATGTTTGGTGACCTAGATTCCTTTACACCCTTATTGAAAGCTACTGATTCACACCTTATGAAAATAAATATACCCACATGTACATAAAATGCTGCATATATTTTCAATGGCTTTATAGATCCTCAGATTCCATTCTTAAGAGCACTGCTGGAACCTAAATCAAGAAAATCTCCTCTGCGCCCTACATTGCAAGGAACTTGATTGTCATCTTACCACAAAATTTTTTAATCAAACAGATATCAGAAGAAACTAGGCCTTACCACAGCCTAACTTACTAACAGCCAAGATTACTGGGGGCAAAGCAATAAATTAAGTTCCTAGCAGTAAGATAAACATCACATACTGAAGTTTCACTGAGGTCATAAACATGAAACGAACATGCGGCCAAATGATATGGGGGCGTAATTATTCAGGGAAGATGACAGCTAAAATAAACTAGTTATGTGGACTATTTTACTTATAATGCAATTGTGAGTCTAGAAAAGGAGTCGTCTATGAATAAAAGTCTGGACAGCCACGAGTGAGTCTGTCCTAAATGCTAAAAAATATGACTATTCCCTTATATAATTATTATATTTAAATCACATTCGATTGGGAACTTAGAGTAGTTTTACCATTAATAACAATTACATGATAAATCTTGCTGGGTCTTTGGAACCTGTAAAAGAGATTTTTAAGCTCTGCCGAACCACTGCATAAAACTGAGAGTCTACTGAAATTAAATGTATGATATTTTTAAAAGTAATCATTTTATTTCATTTTGGATAATTGGTATGAAGAGTTTTCAGGGGTATATTGTGACCCAATTTAGGTCTTAACAGTTTTAGTCTACTTAGCTGAGCTTTGTTTTGAATTTAAAACATGCTCCCTGCTACTGGCAACTCTAGTGCTATTTGGAGATACAGACGTTCTTGTTATAAAATAAAGTCACAAATTAAGACCCTTAGGGAGAAAAATTAAAGCAACTGACAGTTAGAAAAATGTCTCTGCCCCTGTCCATCAAGAACCATTACCAGACACCATCTGCAGGCACCTCTGATTAGGGAATACTCCCACTCATGGCTTTTAAAATCCAGTAGTACCGCCACGCACAGGCAACACCCCCACACCATTAATCTTCATTCCCACTGTTAGGATGTTTGTCTAGGCATGACCCAGACCAAGCACCACACACAGATTAGCTACAGTAAAAGCTTCCATTCCTCACCACATGTCAAGGCAGGTGGAGTATTCCGTGGAGCCCAGGAGGACATCGGGAGGTCTGTACCACAAGGTAACCACTTCATTGGAATATGTGTGGCTGGGGACGGATTTTGCTCTTGCGAGACCTGCGGGTTACAAGAAACAACAAGTTTAACAGGTAATAACAGAACAAGAGTTTTAAATGTGAATGTCTGCAATTTTAAAAGGTCAAACATCATGGTAATGCAGAATTACTAATGCAATGCCAAGGTTAACACGAAGGTTAAAGAAAACACATTGTGGTCTCTGTGTTTTGAACACGTTAATAACCATTAAATTATTTACATTTCCAAATGAAGCACTGGTGTAATAAATCTAATAAAATATCTGCAGCATAAACAAGTAATTCACAAACTATTGACTATAACAGCTGTCCTGGATTTTTCAAAGTATGTTACACAGAATTCTAGTTCTGAGAGTCGAAAAGTTTCAAATGTTACCAGAAGGGTTCCTTGTTAAACAACTTTGAGGAAGGACGGATTTATAAAGTTCAACAGATTTTACAAGATTCCTCAGTGCCCCTAACTTTTCTCCTGTGTACTGTGAATCTGCAAGAACAAAGCACAACCCGGCTCTTGGGATTATCGCAAAGCTTCTTGTGGTTTCAGTGTTTTCTCAAATATTCACTAAATGCCACTACAGAAACTCATCTGAAAACCAACTAGTAAAAAACTGTAAAGGAATAGTCAAATATTCTTGATATATATAATGAGATAGTATATAATAAATTGTCTTCTAAGAATTTTTAAAAACTACGGAAATGGGCACAACAGTTATTTTAAGTGAAAAAATATAAGTAGTTTGACCTCATAACCATAAATATTCATGCACAGAAAAAAGATGGGCCAAAAATATCTTTAAATATCTTCAGTGGTTACCTTTGGAAGATGTATCCATTTTTTAAAATTTAGTTAACTTTTCCCCCATTTCATGCAATATAATTTTTCTAAAAATAAAACAATCTATAGATAGGTTTTAAAAGAAAAATGTAATAAATTCTGTCTGGCTATGTTTGTGAATGAGAAGTGCTATGGTTCGAGTCTGGAGGGTCCCCTAAAGGACTGCATCTTAAAGGCTTGGTCCATTGTGGGGGTGGCCTTTGGGAGGCCAGTCCTGTGGGAGGAACCGGGGCCCACCCTGGAGAGGCCCTTGGACACAGGCCTACTTTCTCCATGCTTCCAGGCTGCACGGGTGAGCAGCCTGCTGTCATGTTGTGCCTCCTGCAGATCCACAGGTAGCAGAACCAACTACCCACAAACCAAGATCTCTGGAACAAGGAGCAAAAACAAAACTTTTTCTCCTTTTAAAGTATTCTATCCAGTGATGGAAAGCTGACAAGCCCAACAAGTATAAAGTATTATTGACCACTAAGATGCTAAAAGCACACACATTTTTACAATAAGCTTACCATAACATACTCATTTTAATGTTTCTATTACATTTTATGTAGTATTTAGGAACGTAACTTTTCACTTTATTAAACACAGCATCACATTTTCTTTATTTCTGTATTACATGTGAAATTTAAAAAATTAATAGGACAGCTAGTAAGACCAAAACTTAATAAATTCAACTGTGATGACAGTCACTTAAATTTTTCCCACAATGCAGGTTTTACAATAATGTGACAGCATGTTATAAATTGGCCAGTGTTTAGAAACATACTAAAATGCATAGATTACACACAAACATAGTTATTCATGGAATGCAATTTTTCTGCACAAGAACAGAGTAACTACTTTCAATAACAGATTTCCGTAACGATCTCTTACTCCTTTTCTTGGTAAGGTTTTATCCTACTTCGATTCAGCCAAAATGGGACAACAGACAAGATAACTGGGATGGGAAAGCATGTCCAGATTGGACAATTTCATCAGAAGGTCTAGTTCTTCCACACAGAAACCAAAGAGCAAAGCACGAGTCCTAAAATAGGTTTTGACTCATTCCATATGTTGTTATCAAGTGGGACGCAAAAAAAAAAAAAAAAACCATTCAGGCCCCTTGGTTTTCTTGAAGCCCTGTTGTCAGAAAGCTGGGCCACAGAGATAAGAGAATGAAAAATTCTGAGATTTTTCTTTGACATCTGAGATGACCAAGCTAGTTAGTAAAAAATTGCGGAATTTCCAGTTGTAAAGAGAAAACTAGACCTCAAAATACCTTAGAAATAGTATAAATCAAAATAATTACATTTAATTTCAGATCAAATACGTTTGTTAAATTGGTTACATCTTGGAAAATATGAATAGTTAATTTCATGGTCTGTATTCTTCTCTTCCTGTCACATGCTCAAGTCAAAGAATGCCCTAATTTCATTCAGAGGGATCACATAACTTCCCGAAAGAACAGTGAAGATAAGTTTTTATTATGTAACTTTCCAAACTACTAGGACTAAGTTTCTTAAAATGGTTTGCAGGTAAATGTGTCATTCAGAGGAATGTTATATTTTTCAGATACAGTCTGGTATATCACTTGAGAAAAAAACCCATCATTCCACATTCATATGCTTAGTCAATTAAAACAATTTTTGTGGAAAGTTCCTGTATATTGAAGAACAAAAGGTCTTCACACTAAAGCTGTTTCTGTTCTGTTAATAAGATAAATAAATCCCGAACATTTCAGGAAGGGAGCAAATTATTAAAACAGTGGCCCAAAGAGGGGAAAAAAATAGGAGAAAGACCACTGTGAAGTACAGACATACAACTGCATTTTTCCAAATATTTTTGGTAAAGATAATGGTATGTATTTATATAGTTCATGCATCAAAACACACTTACTCATGCAAAATTTATTAAACTGTATCCTCTAGCTGAAGGAAAACTGTAGGGCAGGATTAATTAGCACAGCATGTGTGAAAGCTTTCTTTCTCTGTTCCTTGTCAGTTGCTATAGTTACACTACAGGAAGAGAACTACACTACCTTAAAAAAAAAAAAAGAAGTTCATGGGTTATTATCAAAACTTCTTATATTAATGTTTAGTTTGAACTAAAAGTCAAAAAACCATGTGAAATGCTAAGCAGATGAGTACAGGTTATCTACACATTGCTGCTGTAGTGAGTCTGAATAGGAAGGCATGTAAGTTCCTATGGGCTCTTAAAATGCCTTATGTAACAATCACTGTATACAGCTCTAAGGTTTTCCATTTCTAATTGAGAAAAGACCCTATAATAGAGGGGAAAGTCCTGCTGCTGAAGCCCTACTGCCAATGATTCCAAGTTGAGCTGCCCTAATATAAGCATGGCAATAAGTGAGATTTCTGGAAGAGTTGAGAAGCTGTTAGCCAACTATTTAGCAAGGAAAGAGTTCCTTTTCTTCTCTGTCAGATAGCTGTCTTATACATAATATTTGCTGCCACCCTTGAACCTGATTCTACCCTCTGGCATGGACACAGAACAAACAACAGGATGTTCCAACAGTTACTTAAACAGACCAGCCTTGTAGCATCAAATAAGGAGGCCTTAATAGCTCTCCCTGCTGCAGTAGACTTAGCTGACCACTTCTCTTACTTTCATTCCCTCCTTTACATCTCTGCCGCAGAATAGTTAACCAGGAATGACTTGGTCTTCTGGGAGCTTTCCCCATCTGCTCCTTCAGTGCTGATCTGCTAGGGAAACACACGGGAATGGGTACTTTCTCAATGTGTAGGCCATTCTGTTTGATGGAATGCTTTTAACTGACATACACAAGCGATTTCCTCCAAAATGTTGCCGGTAGCTTATACTTACCCTTTAACTTTGGATCTGGGTAAGACATAGGCACTAGGATGTCCTGCCAGCACTCAAAACAACCACAACCAGAAGAAAAACAAGAAATATGCCAGAAGAGAAGCAAATGTATTTTGCTAGTAAACAGTTCTAGGTGAAGAGCAGCCAAAGTTGTTTTAGCTGTACACAGATATAAAGGTGATTTTATGTTCCATGCATATGTAATTATTGTTTCTAGTTCCACTGTATCATTTTTTGTAGGTGGTAAAACTGGTTAGGAATTTGGTTATCTAAGCTGATGGAGAAAATTGCTGAATCTAGGATAAGGGTTCAGAAATGATCATTCCCATTTCTGTGCTCCATCTAGGGAACTGAGAACTAGCAAAACTGACTTCCTCCTTTCTAATAAAACGAATTTAACAATGGCAAAAGCTAGTTGAATGCACAGCAGTCAACTAAAATAGGGTACACAGGACTAGCTGACAACTTCAGGGTCCTTCAAGAAGGGGCCAGTTTGTACACGACAGTGGATTCCTTTTTATTTATTTATTTATTTATTTTTTATTTTAAACCAAGAACATGTATTGGTACATTCTACATACAATGGTCACATTCATTACATTAATTCTGTACCTATACATGATGTATCTTGGTTCTCCCCCCTCCTCCCCCCTCCCCTCTGCACCCTCCCTCCCTATTTACAGCAGGTTCATTCATCATTTTCCATATTTTCCCATTCCCCTCTCACCCCTGTTGCCTTTCTGCTTTTCCCTTTCTTTCCTTCTAGTACTCCTCTCCTCTGTACACCATCCTCCTTTTATATAATATCTATTACACAAAGTCAACACCCAAAAATCAATAGCATTCCTATACACAAACAATACACTCACCGAAAAAGAAATAACAAAAGATATGCCTTTCACAATTGCACACAAAAAAATAAAATACTTAGGACTATATCTAACAAAAGAAGTAAAAGACCTTTACATCGAAAACTACAGCACCCTAAAACAAGAAATTGAAAAGGATATCAAAAAATGGAAGGACATCCCATGTTCCTGGGTAGGAAGAACCAACATAGTGAAAATGGCTATACTTCCTAAACTACTATACAGATTTAATGCAATTCCAATCAAGATACCACTAACATACTTCAAAGAATTAGAGAGGACAATCATGAATTTCATTTGGAACCACAAGAGACCAAGAATAGCAAAAACGATCCTAAGCAACAGGGGAAAAGCTGGGGGCATCACAGTCCCAGACATAAAACTATACTATAAAGCTACAGTATTAAAAACAGCATG
>PVJO010019526.1:0-34049 GCA_004026905.1 Hystrix cristata
TTGCAAATAGGGAGGGGTGGGTGAATGGAAGGGAGGGGAGGGGAAGGGGGGAAGAGGGGGGAAAACCAAGATGTATCATGTACAGGTACAAAATAACCATGTTGATTATGAGCGTTATGTATACAATGTACCAATACATGTTCTTGGTAAAAATAATAACAAAATTAAAAAAAATTTATTTTGAAACAGGGTCTTGCTAAATCACTGAGTTGCCCAGACTGAACTCAAACTTGCAATCCTCCTGCCTCAGCCTCCAGAGGTGCTGCAATTACAGGCTGCGCCACCATACTGGGCCAGAATTGAAGAATTTGAGTGAAAAAGAAAGGATGTAAAATATTAATAGCTTTATAGTGATTATGTTTTGAAATGATCATGTTTTGAATGTCATACAGTTTGTTAAATAAAACATTTAAAAATTCATTTCACCATTTTGAAAACATTTGAACTGCAGCCACTAGGAAAATTTGAATTATAGAAATGATTCACATTTTCTTTCTGTTGGACATTGCTGGTCTAACTACTCCAGGTACAAAGCAGTACTGTCAGACCGATAAGACAAATTAAAACTGAGAAATACGCTGCTTACATTCAAGCATAAAAGATGTAACAAGTTACCAGTAGAGGAAGGAAATAAAATGAATGCCGGTTTAAAAAAATAAGAGAAAAACAAGAAGATGGGAGAAAAAGCATGTTATAGGACAACATAGAGTTTAGTATAAAAAGGGTTTCTAGAGTTCACTGGGTCTCTGCCCCAAAAATTCAACAATTGTGAATTTGTTTCAAGAGCACCTTAACTCAACCCTTGGGAGGTGGAGGTAGGAGGACTGTGAGACCAAGAATAGTCTGGGCTACACAATGAGATCCTGTACACTATAGTACATATCATCTCAAATGAAATAAAAATGACAGAACTACTCAAACACGTGGATGGCTTGAACCAAAATGTGCTGTCAGACACAGGCAGGGTGGCTCAAGATGATAATCCCAGCACTCTGGGAGGCTGAGGCAGGAGGATCACAAGTTCAAGCCCAGCTTGGGCTGCTTAGTGACCTAGTGAAGACCTGTCTCAAAATAACGGGGATGTAGCTCATTGTGAAGGCCCTGAGTTCGATCCCCAGTAACACACACACACACACACACACACGTGCACACACACGGGGTGTGTTAGCGTAACACACTCTTAGGAGTGCAAAATATTTTATATCAGATAACCACACCACCAATGTGGGAGTTTTTTGAGGACTCCTCTGAGCAATGGCTAGCTCGGAGAGGCAAAAAGTGATAGATTTGAAGAATTCAGTGAACAAGCCTAACCTCATGGTCACATAGATGGAACGTGCATCGGGCAACCGCAGCAGACACGTTTGAAAATGCCTGGGGAGCTGGTGGGGTGCGAAATGGCGCGCTTGCTATGGGAACAGGAGACATTTCCTCAGTTCATGTAGAATCACCCTGCGGCCCAATGGTTCTAGGTATATATACCCCGAGGAGCGGAGCAGACAGTAGTGTGCACGTAGTCATAGTGTGGCCTGTTGATCGGCCAGCAGATGGACAGAAAGTGCTCTGTCCACACTCTGGGATAGTATTCAGCCTTGAAAGATGAGGGCCATTCTAGCTGGGTGTGGTGGTCCCAGCTACTCAGGAGGATGAGGCAAGAAGATCGCATGAACCCAGGAGTTCAAGGCCAGCCTGGGTTTAGAGAACATGTCTAAAAAACAAAACGAAACTCTAAACCCATAGAGGGAGCTGAGCCGGGCACAGAAGGACACATGCCACAGAGTCCTGCTCCCGGGAGGGCCTAGTGTCCTCAGATCCACAGAGACAAGAAGGAGGGTGGTGGTGCCGGGCTGGGGAGGGGCGGGAGTCAGCGTTTCCTGGGGATAGCGTTTCAGTTTGGGGAGATGGAAAGTCCAGGAGGTGGATGGTGGTGAGGGCTGCACGGCCGTGGGAATGCGCTCAATGCCGCTGAGCTGTGCACTGAGAAATGTTATAATGTTATCTGTATTTTGCCATAATTTAAAATACCTGAATTTAAAAATGCACAGGGAACATTTACAAAGTTTGACCTCCTAGTGCCACAGAAGGGATTGGTATCCTGTAGACGTTCCAGTTTACTCATCATGGAGGACAAGAGAGGGAATACAAGTGGAATTAGGACAAAAACTAGAAGCTTTATTTAAATGAAGCAGAGATGTTCAGAATTTCTTTAAGTAGGAAGAGGAGCTGGGGTGGTGGCACACACCTACAATCCCAGCATTCTGGGAGGCTGAGGCAGGAGGATCACAAATCCAAGGCCAGCCTGGGCAACTTAGTGAGAACTTGAAGAAGGAGAAGAAGAGGAAGAAGAGGAGAAGGAAGAAGGGGAGGAGGAGGGAGAAGGGGAGGGAAGGAGGAGGAATTGGAAAAGGTCTGGGGATGCAGCATAATGCAAAAGTCCTGGGTTCAATCCCGTCCCACCCTGTAAAAGAAATTTAATTTAAAAATAGGAAAGGGAAAGTTCCGATGCTCATCATCAAATTCAGTGATTTTGTTCCCCCGGGAGACACTGGCGCCAGCTAGAGGTGTTTGTGGTTCTCACCTGAGGGAGCTGTTGGCGGCTGTGTTGGCGGGGGCTAGAGCTGCTACTTACCACGCTGCCTACAGGCTCGCCCACACAAACGTCCACCGTGCTGAGGGTGGGAGACTTCAGACTTACTAGGACTCACCTTTTTAGAAGTGGAGGTTTCAGCCTACACGTTGGTTTAGAGGGGTGAGCTCATCACCACAGCGATCCCTTCACGCCCATGTTTGCAGCAGCACAACTCTTAACAGCTAAACCTTGGAAATGGCTTGTACAGCCATCAGTGGATGAGTGGATACAGAAAATACGGTGTTTATACATAGCGGAGTACTACTCTGCCAGAAAGAAGGATAAATTTGAATTGTTTAAAGGAAAATAGATGCTCCTTGAGACAATAACATTAAATGAAATAAATCAGGCATACAGGCTTAAATATCACATGGTTTCTCTTATATGAGAAACCTAAAGTATAAATAATTTCACGAGCACAATAAAAGATAAATAATAGGGAGCAGCGAGTTAGATCTTTTGCAAATACAGAGAGGGAAGGGAGGAAATGGGGAAATAAAAAGAATTAAGGTGTGTCATATACGGGTATCAACTCCCAGCAATGAATGTGATCTTTATGTACTGCAAACATGGATTGATAAAATTTTTTAAAAATGTTGCTTCAAGGGAAACAAATTAAGAAAATCAAGGGGAGTCATAGTTTTCAGAGATTGGAGATTACTTTAGCAGGATATACTGTCTGGCTGTGAAATTCAAGTGTATAGAAGCTTTCTTTGTGTAAGATAATGTTTGCAAATCTACTTTCATGATGTGGAATAGAGCTATCTTTTTTGGCAGATGCAGAAGAAAGAGGAGCGTACTTCTCTCTGGTGAATGTCTTCCTTTCGCTCCTCTCCCTCCGTCTCTCCCATCCTTTCTTCCTTCCTGCCCTCTTTCCCCCTTTCCTGTTTAGCCAGCTGCCCATTGCTGGGACAAAATACCCGACTCTTGTATGTGGAGGGAGAGGTTCACTTTGGCTCACGGTTTTAGAGGTTTCTAGCTCCCTGGCGGAGACATCATGGCAGAAGGGCAGCCAGGAGGCAGAGAGATGGAGACAGCTTGAGAGGAAGGAGCTCCGGACCGATTCTATCTCCTCCTGGGCATCTCTCAGACCAATCAGATCGATGACCAAGATTAACCACCGCACTTCCCTCCCCTCCTTCCCCTTTTGTCCTCCACATCTTCCATCTTTCTTCTCTTCCTCCCTTCCCTTCTCCTCCTCTTCCTCCACATTCGCCCCTTTCTCCTTTTTTAGGAAGATTCAGAAGCTTTGTATTTTTCAAGCCTTAGTATGGGGATTTTATTAATTATTGAGAGTTCATAAACCAGCATAAAAAGCTCCATGTTATCATGTGGAAAAGAGAAAGGGAAGAAGAGTTTCATTGACAGACAGAAGGCAGAGAACAGAGACCAGGGAATCATTAAAGAAGACTGAAGGAGAACTATACAGCGTCGTACCATTGACTGCATAGAAATGGCAGCACTATGCGGTCGGATCTATACACACTTGGGCCCCAACAAAAATGCCAACACAGCTTTTCATGGAACTTGTCAGGCAGGGTCGAGGCCCGCACATAACTACAATCACCTTGAGCATGGAGAGCAGGGAGGGCCTTGTCCTTCCAGGATGTGCGACGTTCCGTGTATTTGTGAAGGCAAACAGATAGACAGGACAGGACTCTGGGAAGTGAGGATGACCTCGGGGGACTTCGTCATCACCAGGAGGAGGGTCACAAGGTCACCTACTGCTTTCGGTAGATTGGATGCAAGTCTGGAATACATATCGCCTCCTTTTCTCCTCCTCCTCTTCTTCCTCTTCCTTCTTGCTCTTTTTCTCCTTCTTCTTCCTCTTTTTCTCCTTCTCCTCCTCCTTCCTTTGTGGGACTGGGGATTGAACTCAGGTCCTTGGCAGTGACATCCATCCCCAGTCCTTTCATTTTATTTCGAGAAGATTTCTCTCTAAATTGCCCAGGTGGGGCTCGAACTTGCCATGCTTCTGCCTGAGCCTCCCAGTGTGCTGGGACTGTAGGGCTCATACCACAGTGACCGGCTGGCTCCCTTCATTTTAAAAATTCTTAGTTGCACAGATTTTTACCTAAAATTGAGATGTACCCTGCAGTGGATGGCTACATTACATGGGTTAGTACTTCTTTGCTTTTAGTCTGAAATAGGCTTTTACTATTTTATGTTTAGGATTTAATTGAGAATAATATGTGCACCTATCACCTATCATCTAACCACCCACTTATTTATCCATTTGTCCATCCACGTGTCCAACCATCTATCTACCCGTCTACACATTCATACTCTCTTCCACCTACACACTCATCCCTTTATCCACCCATCCACCCATACATAATCTATTATTTTATGCATGCATCCACCTATCTGCCCACCCACCCATCCACTCATCTATCCATTCACTCATCCATCTGTCCATCCATCCGTCCACCAATCCATCTGTCCATCCATCCATCCATCATCTGTCCACCCAACCACTCACGCACTCATAAATCCTGCCACCCATATGGCTGGTTGGCTCCTTGTTTTGGGGGCTTGTGAAAAGACAATATATCATCCCAGGAGAATGTGGCAGAGGAAGCTATTTACTTATGATTTTCAGCCAGCAAAAAGGAGAAAGAAAGGGACCAGGGGGCTACTACCCCTTTCCAGGGCACACCCGTATGATCTACCATCCTCTCATGCGGCTCCGCCTCTGAAAGGTTTCCTCACCTCCTCATGGCACCATAGACTGAGGATCAACCTTTTAACACACAGGCCTTTGGGGGACACATATGTAAACATCACTCCACCCTAATAAATATAGAGTTTTTCTAGACCTTCTTTATCATAATGGACTTGCTGTAGCTGATATATGGTTTGAATATATCTCCTAAATGTTTGTGTACTAGAAGCTTGGTACCCAGCTTGGCTCGTCTCTAGATGTCCCCGAAAGCCTCATGTAGTCACAGTGGGGAGTTTCAAAGCTGGCTGGATGGGGGTGTGGGACTGTGGACTAAGGGTGTGATACTGGGATTAAGGGTGTGGATGACGGAAGCCCCTCCCTGGACATGGGTGGTACCAATCAATAGGCTTACAGCCTGGTTGGAATATGGAGGGACAGAAGCAAGGCGGCTTCTTGCTGTTTTCTGCCTCCTGCCTGCTCTGCCAGGGGCTGTTTCTCCTCTGTGACGCTTCTCTGCCTTGGAGCTAGCTGACTAGGCCCCAAAACCTCTACAAACTGTGAGCCAACATAAACCCTTCCACCTTTAACTTGTGGGTGTTGCATACTCTGTCCCAGCAACTAGAAAAGTAACTGGGACATCAGCGTGGTAATGTGAAGATGGCAGAACTTTAAAAGGTGAGGCCTCATGGGAGGCGTTTAGCTCATTGAGGGTGCTGCCCTCAGAAGGGAGAAATCCCAGTTTGCTGGAACAGGTTGTTGTTAGGTTTAGCTCTGTAGTACCCTCCCCAGAAGACTCGTGTGTTCAGAGGTGGGGCTTTTGGAAGGTGATTGGATCATGGGGAGCTATACTTATCAATGGATTAGTCCAGTGATGAGTTCAGGCTGAACGAACTGGTGGGAAGTGGGGCCTGGTTGGAGGTGGCTCAGTGAGCACATGACCTGGAAAGGGGTGTTCCCCTCCAGGCTCCTCCCTTCTCTCTCTGCCTCCTGGCTGCTGTGGGGCAAGTAGCTTTCCTCCATCATGACCTTCCACCATGACCTTCCTGTCTTGGAGTCAACTGACCATGGACTGAATCCCCTTAAAACAGGGTCCAAATTAAACCTCTCTTTCTTTAAATTGGGAGTGTTGGGTATTTTATCCCAGCAACGCGAAAGCTTTCTAATATAGTTGTTGCAAAAACTAGAATGAGAGGTGGACTCTCGTGGAGTCTGTACTCTAACCATCCAATTACTGCTGCTGGAGTTTACTATTACTGTCACAACAAATGACCGTGCACGTAGTGGCTTAAAGTAATACACATCTGTTCTGGAGGTCAGAATCCAAAATAGGTCTCACTGAGCTGAAATTGAGTCTCAGTGAGGTTCAACACTTGCGTGAATGTGAGGAAAGTAGGGGCCAGGGAGAGGGGCCTGGTGTGATGTGGTGGGAGCAGACACCACAGCGGGTCTCACGGGGAGCTGCACAGATAGTGTGGCTGTTCAGAATTGTCCTAATTTCTCTCCAGGATTTTGGTCAATTCCAAACCTCTCCATTGTATTTAGGAGAAGTGAAGACATAAAGAGATTCAAAGATTATTCCTGATTTCTGTCATCTCTGTTTTGAAGAAATGGATATCTGAAGTCAGTGACGACTTCAGTGGATAAAGGAGCAACAGAGGAGAGATGAATAATAATAAAACAATAACCAGTATTTTTTGAACACTTTGTTTGAGCCAAGAACTTAGAACTTGGAATGTCTTATGCATATGCAGGTGGCAGGGGAGATGTTATGAGATATGAGTTAGTGGAGATGTTATTACCAAAACTTTCAAATGGGGAAACTGAGGTTCAAAGAATTTAAGACAGTTTCTTAAGGCAACACCAGCCCTGACAGAGCGGAGATTTGAATCAGAAGCAGGAAAGGGAAAAAACTTTTTTATTATTAATTTGATGGTACTGGGGATCGAACTCAAGGCCTTGACACTGACCTACATCCCTACCACTTTTCTTTATATTATATTCTTTACATTATTTTCTTTATATTATTTAATTTTGAGGCAGGGTCTTGTTAAATTGCTAAGTTGCCTGGGCTGGGCTTGAACTTATAACCCTCCTGCCTCAGCCTCCCAGGGTGCTGGAATGACAGGTATGTACCATCACACGTGGTTTCATTTATATTATTTTTTTTCAAAATTGTTATCCCTCCAGTTGTCTTTGACTATTCCCAACAGTTTAGTGGGAGATGAGTTAGTTTTTTTTTCATGTCATACAGCTGAGGAAACTGAGACGCGGGAGAGGTGAAAGTACTTGACATAGGAGCCCTACAGGAGTGTGGCAATTCAGTGCCCCAGACCAAGTCCTGGGCTGGGGTGGAGGAGGATGGAATATGGAGGATAAAGAGCAGGAGATCTAAAGAAGACAGTTGAAAGACTGGGATTGAAGCGTAGAATGGAAACCAACACATAAATGCTCAAAACTCTTTTCCTTGCCCTCGTCCGAGGACACTCAGAGCCCAGGACAAGGGACCATGGACGCAAAATGACACTCAAGCAGATGTTCATCACAGCCTTGTGTATTGTATTGCGGAACAACCTAAGTGTCCATCAGTAAGGAAGTTGGTAAGAAAATGGGCTGTGTGGCTAGACCTGGAGCCCTTCACAGCAGACACAGGAGAGCAGTTTGGGGCGAAGGCCCTGAAGTCAGAAAGCTCCACCACTTCCTAGATGAAGACCTTGGGCTAGTTGCGACACCTCCTTGTGCCTCAGTTTCCTCATCTGTAGGCAGAGAATGAGAGTAACATTAGCATCATGTGATGATTGTGAAGATTTGAAAAGGTAACACGAGTTAAACGTAGGCCACATGGAAATCGCCAAGGAGATCAGTTGTCATCAGGCCAGTGGAAGCCTCTGAAACTGCTTCCCTTTACACCTCTCACGGAGCAAGAGCCTAAATAAAGCCCGACATTGTGTCACAGTGAATGGCAGAGATTAGTGTGCCGACTTTGAAGTCCTCAGGCATGGTGGCCAAGGTCTCAGACCCTCGGGGGTGACAATCTGAATGTCCCCATCAAGGAAGCCCCCTAGACCAACAGACAGGCCAGCCACAGAGGAGGGACGCTAGGAGGGACAAGAGGGAGGAGGGTAGAGGATGAGAACTCACTGAGGCTGTCAGATTCGGCTTCAACGATAGAAACTAGCTCGGCTTACTCATCTTCATTTTTCTGTCTGGAATAGAATAAAGCTAAGTGAGATAAATCTCACACCGAAGGATAAATCTCATGTGAGTTCTCTTCTATTAGAAACCCAAAGAATAAAGAGGAAAACAAAAGAAAGACAAGATATTAGGAAACAGGGAGATAGATTTTGTGGAGATGGAAAGAGGATCTGGAGATGGGAGGAGGCAGGAGGGAGAGGTGGGCAAGGGGGAGTAAAATTATTAAGGTGTGGTATGTGTAGGTACCACTTTCCCATGATGAATGTATTTAATATGTATCACACACATATACAAATTTTTTTAAAAATTGAACAAAATCCAGAAGCTGTCCTCAGATATTTCTTTGCAAAGCAAATGGGTCCAAATAGTATACAGAGTAGAATATAGTCTCCCCACCTAACTCCTGAAGTATTGTTTTATCACTGCTATTGTAACAAATGGCCATGCACTTACTGGCTTAGAATAATGCAAATCTATGATCTCAAAGTTCTGGAGGTCGGGGCTCGGAATCAGTTTCACTAGGCTAAAATCGAGGTGTTAACAAGCCTGCAATATTCCTTCAGGAAGTTCTAGTGAAGACTCTTTCCTTGGCTCCCCCACTCCCAGAGACGCTCCTTGGCCCATGGGAGCCTTCCAGCAGCGACATGGCTGTCACAGCTCCCACTCTGCCTTTTCCATCTCTCTGTCCCTTTCAAGGGTCCCACCTCCAGTGCCTCTTTCTCTCACGACTCAGGTCAAAAACAGGATTCTCCAGGACTAACAAGGCTAGACATGGGTGTGAAGTGGTTTGCTATGGCTGCCATGACAAAGCAGCACAGGCTGGGTGGCGTAAACAACAGAAATGCTTTTTCTGACTGTTCTAGAGTCCAGAAATCTGAGCTCGAGGTGTAGCTGGGTTGGTTTTTTTCTGAGGTCTCTCTCCTTGGCTTGCAGATGGCCACCTTCTCCCGGTGTCCTCACACGGTCCCCCCTCACCCCAATCTCCCCTTCTCATAAGATTGCATTCATATTGTTCGACAGCTTGCCCTAATGACCTCATTTAAGTTAGTTGCATATTTGAAGATCTTATCTTCCAGTACAGCCCCATTCTGAGATACTGGATGTTAGGACTCCAGCCTGTGAATTCTGGGGCAGGGAATACGATTCAGCCCAGAGCTGTGGGGAAAGTTTCTACATCTTGCTTTTTGAGTACAGTCCTGGAAACATGGAAAGTCCCCCAGAGGGGGTACGGGGAACTTGAAAGTGGTTAGCAGTGCCCTGGACCCTGCTCCATGACAGAGACCAGAGAAGCTCAGGTCCTCGAGAAGGAAATGACTCAGTGATGTCTCTGGGCAGCTGAAGCCACAGACAACCTCAAAGAGCTTCCTGTGCCTCTGCACGGCCGAAAAGCAGCCTCATGAGCCAGGCTCAGGATAGCAGAGGACGCACCACTATCCATAAGTGGCAAGGACAAGAATGGAGACAAGAATGGGGGCTGACAGATCCGAAGCACGCTGATGGTGGGTGCTGGGGTGGAAATGAAGATGGAGAAAGAAGTGGTCACTTCGCTCACCCTTAATGCCTAGACGGTCCTAAACTCCCTGGAATATTGACAATCTTGGGAGAGAAACATGGAGGGAGGGATGGTTCCCAACTGGATGACAATAAGAATCTTAACATATAAATAAGATTGTATTGCTACTGGGAAAAGAAAATTAATTACTTTTGATACTGGGGATTAAACCCAAAGTCTTTGCACTGCGCTACTTCCCCTGGGCCTTTTTGTTTTGTTTTTTATTTTGAGACAGGGTCTTGCTAAGTTGCCCAGGCTGGGCTGGAAATTGAGATCTTCCTGCCTCAGCCTTCCAGTGTGCTGGGATTATAGACATGTGCCACCATCGCTGGCTAAAGTTAAATGTTTTTGCATTTCTCACAGACTGAGATTTATATGTGCTACACTTATGCCTTAGTTTGGGTTCCACCAGTAGCAGACTTGGGGAAAGGATTTGGAGGAACAGATTTATCTGGGAAGTTGTAATAGCTAGCCACTGCCATGTAATAAATCTGGCAGCTTAAAAACAACACACATTTGTTATTATCTCAGTTTCCCAAGGTCAGGAGTCCAGTATAATTTGGCTGAGTCCTCTGCCTAGAGTTTCACAAACTACAATCCAGGTGTTAGTTGAGCTACGTTTCCTTTTGTGGTGTGGAGTTCTCTGCCAAGCTCACTGGTTGTTGGCAGAGTTCACTTCCTTGTGGTAGTAAGACTGAGGCGGCCTGCATGCTGCCATACAGACCTCTCCACTGGTGGTTGCCAGTGACATTGTGTTTCTTCAAGGACCTCAGGGTAACCTCTCACTCCGATCTGCTAAAACAGAGTCTTTTGTGGGAGGCCTTTTTTTTCCCCCCAGGACTGGGAATGGAACCCAGGGCCTCCGTGCTGATTTAAATCCTCAGTTCTTCTTATTTTTTATTTTGAGACAGGTCTCTCTTAAGTTGCTAGGTTGCTCAGGCAGGGCTCAAACTTGCCATCCTCCTGCCTCAGCTTCCCAGAGTGCCGGGATGACAGACGCGCACCACCATGCTTGCTTTCCTTTAAGAATTCTCGGACGACTGATTTTTCCATTTTCTCATTTTTCAAAAACACAGAATCTGGAGCAAGAATGTAGAATGTAGCGCACACCACCACATCCGGCCTAAGATGGAGCCTTACGCGATATGACCTAATCAAGGAGGTGAGACCTCATCACATTTATAATCTCATCTTGGTTAGAGGCAAGTCAGGTCTTGCCCACACTCAAGAAAAAGACATTGTATACAGCAGCATGCACCAGGAATTGGGCATTTTCAGGTCTTCTTACTAGAGCTGACCTCAGGGGGAGGGCTGTGAGGAAGGAATCACCCACGCACAGCTACCTGCCGTGGGCGTTTGGGGCTCAGTCCTGCTGGGGACCTCCGAGAGACTGCGGAGATCGCGCCTCGGCTGAAAGCTGGGTCCCTCCTGCCGGATCCCGTCCATCGTCCTTGAGGAGTTAACGGTGGAGCCTCACTGCTCCTATGACCGACGCCACAGCTCATCCCCTGGGCGTTCAGCGTCCCGTCATCCCACCTCACTATTCTTTTGTGGCCTTGCGCTGCAGCCTTAGACTCGGTGACCCTAACAGTTTCCCTGGTGCACTGAAATCTTCCTGATCCTCATACAGCCTTCTGTAGCCTCAGCTAATTGAGATCTCTCTGTGTCTCTCACTCTCTCTGCTGCAGAGTTTTTTTTGTTTTTTTGTTTTTTTTCCCTGAACTCTCAAGTGTGCAAGAGCCCCAAATGACCATTTTCCAGGTCCTTCCCTCGGGGCTCCTCTGGCCTGGGTGCAGCAGTCACACAGAGACACCTGACATTCTTAGCTCTGCTTGGTCAGGCCTGGGACCCAGGAATGGGAAACGGCACTTGAGTGGGATTTGAGAAAAGTTTTGGGGGAGGAGTCTGGGCTCCTTTACCTCCAGGAACAGCTGGGCGACTTTCCAAGCTACAGGTCTGATCCTATCGGTCCTCTCCTGAAAAATCTCCAGTGTTCAATTTCTGCAGATGCCTTAAGAGCATCTCTTTATGATCAGTGTGGGGGTTAGGGTCAACTGGACTGGGCCGGAGTGGCGCCCGAATATTTGGTCAAACATTATTTCTGGGTGTGTCCGCGAGGGTGTTCCTGGACGAGATGATCATTTGAACTGACGGGCTAGGAAAAGCAGATGATCTTCCCCATTGTGGGTAGGACTTACCCAATCACACAATTACACACACAGCCTGAATAAAACAAAAGGCTAAGTGAGGATGAATAATGGATCCTCGCTTTGCCTGATTGTCTTCAAGCTGAGCATCCATCTGCCTCTTGGATTTGGACTAGAACTTACACTCATGACTGTCTTGACTCTCAGGCTTTTATTTATTTTTTATTTTTTATTTTTTGGTACCAGGAATTGAACTCACGGCCTCATGCTTGCGAGGCAAACACTAACCACTGAGCTAAATCCCCAGCCTGATTCTCAGGCTTTTAGACACAGAACTAAAGAAACATCCTTGGACTTCTTGGGTCTAAATTCACAATCTTATGTCTCTCTCCTCTCTCTCTCTCTCTCTCACACACACACACTCTCTCTCTCTCTCTCATCTCCCTGTCCCTGTCTCTCTCTCTCTCCCTGATTTTGGTACTGAAGTTCTAGAGGATCAGAATTTTAAAGTGAGCTTTCTGAATTGGTTCTCAGATTTCTAGAGAAGCGGATTTCCAGAACCTAATTTGATTCGGTTGGTTCTAGTTCCCTGTGGTAAAGAGCACTGAGGGTCCGTGGAGTGATCTGGCAACACAGATTTGCAAAATATCACCATTAGACACTCCTGTGCAACCACTTATAAGAAGCAAGAGTCTACGTACTATGTATACGTATGTACAATGTACTGTCAAGCATTTTTAGAAAGCTAATGAATATCATGAGATTGACTGGTTTCTCCTAATGTTGTTGAGCAAAGTGGTGACACAAAAGCATGAACTCGGGGATTTGAGCTCCCGGGTGAAGCTCTGCAGAAACATCCTGGCAGTTTCTACATGTGACACGAAGGGGACCTTATCTCCTGCAGCATCGGGGCTGAGACGGATGAAAATTAAACTCAGAATCCCATCTGTGGTCGCCTGCATTATAGGCAAGTTGAATTTCAGGTCTTGCTAGGCACTTACTGTTGAATTGAGGACACGGACCTGGAAAGAATGGGATGCTGTAAGTTGCATATAATATCTGCAGAAGATTGAAGCAGGCCTCTTGTCTCTCACCATGTACTAAACTAAAATCAAGATGGATCAAAGATCTGAACTTTAAACGGAAACACTGAACCTAGTAGAAAACAAAATAGGTAAAACACTTAAAGTCATAGGTGCCAGAAAGGATTTTTTTTAAAAACAGAGCCTCAGCTGGACAAGAAATAATAACAAGAATCAACAAATGGGATCACTTCAAATTTAAAAACTTCTGCAAAGCAAAGGAATCAATTAGTAGAGTGAAGAGACAACCCAGAGCATAGGAAAAAATTTTACCAGCTGTTCTTCAGATAGAATTCTAATATCTAGAATATATAAGGAATTCAAAGAAATTAGACCACCTAAAATAAAAGACCCTCCCCGGCACCACAAAAAAAATAAAATAAAAGACCCAATTCAACAGTGAGCAAGTGAAATGAATAGACACTTCTCAGAAGTACAAATGGCCAACAGACGCATGAAAAAATGTACATCTCTGGCCATTACAGAAATCAAATGAAAACAACACTAGGATTCTGTCTCACACCAGAAAGGATGGCAGTTACCAAGAAGTCAAAGAATAGCAAATGCTGGCCAGGCTGTAGTGAAAAAGGAATTCCACACTGTTGGTGGGAATGTGAACTAGTACAACCAGCATGGAAAAGCAATAGGGAGATTTCTCAGAGAACCCAAATCATTCCACATGACCCAGCTATTCCCCTTCTGGGTATCTTCCCCAAAGAGTTAAAGACATCAGAGTACAGTGATACACGCACATCAATGCTTATAGCAGCACGATTCATAATAGCTAAGCCCGGAAGCAGCCTGTATACCCATCAACAGAAGAATGGATGAAGAAATGTGGTAGCAACACATAATGGAATAGTACTTGGCTATAAAGAAGGAGAAACTCATGACATTTGTAGGGCAATGGATACATATCCTATGAACCAGGGTCATCAAACATTTCCCGTAAAGGACAGTTATAAAATAGTTTTGGGTCTGCTAATCGTGAGTCCCTGTCACAAACTACTTAACTCTGCCAATAAAGTGCAAAAGCTGCCACAAACAACACACAGAGAGGAGTGGCCCAAAACTTTGATGGAGGGTGGAGTTGCAGCTCGGTGGTGGAGAACTTGCCAAGCTTGTGTGAGGCCCTGAGTTCCATCCTGAGTACCACAAAGCAAAACAACAAGAAAACCAACCCCCCAAAACATGTTATGGGCTCTGCAGTTTGAATTTTACAAAATTTTCATGTGTTATGAAATAGTACCCTTTTATTTCTTCAACTGCTTAGAAACGTAAATGCCAGTCTTAGTTTGGGAGCTATATGGGAGTCGGGGTGGACAGGATTTGGTCACAATTTATGGACTCCTGCAATGAATTAGTCATTGGATCACGAGATTTGATCTGAGTCAGACTGCATTTGGGGTAAGAGCTGGGAGAAAATGCTTGTAGGTGGAGCTTATCTCTGGAAAATTGATGTTATAAAGAAAATTTTGCTACTTTCTGTATGTGATCATGGGCACATTCTTTACCTGCAGTACTAGGGATTCAACCCAGAACCTTTGCACTGAACCTGCTTGTACTTTATTTTTATTTTATCTTTCTGTTTGAGACAGGATCTTGCTAAGTCAGTAAGTTGCCCAGGCTGGTCTTGAACTTGTGATCCTCCTGTCTCAGCCTCCTGGAATTCTGGGATGGCATGTGCACCACCACACTGGGCTGCAGGGTCTTTAAACTATACATGATTTCTGATTCTATCTATCTACTTGTCAACTTTCTGTTACTGTGATGAAATACCTGAGGGAATCAACTTCACATTGGGAAGGTTTATTTTGGCTCAAGGTTGTAGAGGGTCCAGTCCAAGGTTTTGACTGGTTGACTCCACGGCATTCAGGCCTGTAGTGAGGCAGCATATTATGGTGGGTATTTCAGTTACTTTCCTCATTGCTTGGAAAAGTACCTGACACTCACATGCTGAAGGAGGGAAGGTTTACTTCGGCTCACAGTTTGTAGAGGTTTCAGTCTATAGTCAGCTGGCTCCAAAGTGTGGCAGCCTGGCAGAAGGGCATGATGGAAGACAGCTGAGCAGAGAGGCTAGGGGGAGGAGGGGAGGGAGACAGAGCCTCCCAGGCCTCCTTCAGCCAGGCTCCAGCTCCAAACACCACATTTAGCTATAAACCCATCAGTGGACTAATCCACCCATGAGTATCACACCCCATGATCCAATCACCTCTGAAGGACACCAACTATGAGCACAGGAGGATTTGGGGGGACATCTAGATAGAAACCATGATGGTGGGGGGAGGGCCTGCTGTAGAAGCTGCTCAACTCAGGACAGCCAGGAAGCAGAGAGAAGGTAGAAGAGACCGACGTCCCACAATCCCCTTCCTGGTAATCTAAAACTTCCCTTTAGGTCCCACCTCTGAAACATTCCCCCCACCTTTCAATAGGTCCAAATCTCCAAGGCCTGGGCCTTTGGGGGATGAAAATATTGGAGGGAATGTGAAGTGACATGATGTCTGAAGATATCAAAATAAAAATGGGCTAGTTGATAAAGTTAGCACAGAAAGACATAGAAACTATTGAATGTGGGTGATTGATTTATGAGTACTTTGTTTGTTTATTTGTTTGTTTTGACACAGTCTCACTACATTCCAGGCTGGTCTCAAACTCATGATCCTCCTGCCTCAGCCTCCCAGAAACCTCCTGGCCTCCCACAAAGCTCAGCACTATGAGTACTCTTTAGACTATCTTCCTGCCCTTCGGGGGGCATGTTCATAAATTTTCCCATGAAGGTTTTAAAAAGTCTTTAGGGGCCTAGTGTAGTAACATGTCCAGAATCCCTGCACTCTGAGAGGCTGGGGTGGGAAGATGCTGGTTTGAACCCAACCTGGGCAATTTAATAACAGTAAGACCCTGTCTCAAAATAAAATTTCAAAAACTGCTGGGGATGGAGCCTAGTGCAAAGGCCCTGGCTTAAGTACCCAGGACCACACACACACACACACACACACACACACACACACACACACACACTGATGATTAAATGTACAGGGATATTTTTCATTTTCCACAAAGACAGTCATGGTAGGCAGAGTAATGAAACACTCTCTCTCACTCCAAAATCTGCATATCCTAAAGCTTGAGACCTGTAGATACATTCTTTTTCAAACGGGACTTTTTTTTTTTTTTTTTTTCTGTGCTGGGGATCAAACTCAGGCCCTTGTGCTTGCCAGGCAAGCACTCTAATCACTGAGCTAAATCCCCAGCCCCTCAAACGGGACTTTTGCAGATTTGGTTATGTCAAGGATCTTGAGATGGACAGATGATTTTGGGTTGTCTGGGAGCCCAGTGTCATCATGGGGGTCTTTAGAAGAGGGAAGCGGGAGGGCCTACACTCTGTTGTCTTTTTCCCCAGTGCTGGGGATTGGACCCAGGGCCTTCACACTGAACTGTATCCTCAGCGTGTTTTTATTTTTTATTTTGAGACGGGATCTCACTAAGTCACTTGGTTGCCCAGGTTGGGGTCGACCTTGTGATCCTCCTGCCTCAGCCTTCCAGAGTGCTAAGATTACAGATGTGCAACACCACACCTGGCTACTTTGCTGGCCTTGAAAGACAGAAGAAAGAGGACATACGCCAGGGAATGCAGAGGACTCCAGAAGCTGAAAACGCAGAGAAATGGATTTTTTTTTCCTTGACCTTCAGAAAGAACAGCCCTGTTGATATCTTAATTTTAACCCGAGATGTTTCTGACTTCCAGAACCCCAAGGTAACCAGTTAGTGTTGCTGGTATTTTATCACAGAAGTTGTAAGAAATACTGTAACTATGATCTCTCTCGTATTTCTTGAATCTCATGTTCATCTTGGGTTGTCCCACAGAGATAGTCCCTGACTTATAGTAGTTTGACTTAATGATTCTTTGACTCTAAAGTGGTGTCTAAGTGATACCCATTCAGTAGAAGCCATACTTGGATTTTGTGTTTTGATCTTTTCTTTTTTTTTTCACTGTTGCAAAAAACATTTTTATGAAGTAGAAATTGGTTTCAATAATACTAGTAGAGAATATGTTCTAGAAAGTAGAGATAACTGTATGTAAAATTCTGGCAGCAATTTAATAGAACAGTCCCAGATTATGAGGACGAAAGCCTTGTCTGTGGGGACTTTTGGACGATACCCTGCAGAAATATTACACTGTCCACAAACCAAACTGAATTATTTTCACAAGTGTTGTAAAGTTTCATAGAGTAAAAGTTTTTTTCTACATGCACTTCAGTTTCACAGCAAGAGTGGCATAGAATACCTAAACACAGACGAGAGCATTCACACAAGATAGCTAACTCCTGGATATAATAATGTGTACACTTCAAAATGATTACACTATCATTACATCTAGGGTTTTCTGCAACTACAAGGTGGCGGTTATGGAAAGCGTGGCCCCTGGCATCGACATCTAGAAAGCAGCCACCACCTTCCATGTGTGTTCTCTTTTGGCCCTTTTTTCTTCATTTTTCTTAATCAGCTCTGCTGTTGTTGCTGCTTCTTAGCAAAACTGGTAAAAACAAAATAGTAATCATTGAACCTAGCACTCTGGCAATCAAGACGTTTAAAACCTTCAGTCTTCTGGGGTGAAGAAAGTGGTGTGTGACACTTAGAACTCTGATTAACAGACAAGGTGGTCACAAATTTTCTTGGCTTGAAGATTTCCACAAGTTTCCTGATCAGGTTATCGTAGGAGGTCTGACTTAAATTTGTTTCAAAGCTAATATAAGAAAACTGGTTCTGGAGTGATGTGAATAGTCCAATAAGTTCCATCCCATTTCATTCCATTCATCAAATACACACGAGGATTGAACAGTGAGGCATCAATTACAGAACCTGGTATCAGGTCACAAATTCCACTCTCACGAGTGACGTCCTTTGTGGTAACAACATCTTTCACGTAGAACTGGTCCGTAACTCCCGGCTCCAGCTCACTCATCAGGATTTCCAGGGTCTGATCTGGCTGACTGATTACCCGACTCTCTGGGAAATCCAGAGTATACAAGTACCAACCGTCAGAATTCATACATCCCATCCAATATGCTGCTCCATTTGGGAAAATTTCATTGAGAAACTCCACTTCTTCCTGGAAATTCCGGTGTGGGTACCTCTGGTGAGAAGCCTTCGTGAAACTCTTACGAGAATAAAAGAGGCTTTGAATTGAGTCAAACCCACTGTAATCCCTGGCAAGCTTCAGAGGGGAACCAGCGCTTCCAGTAAGAGGGTGGTACCACACGTCTTCAAAATGAACCGTCTCTTGGGGACAAACATGCTACTCTCCATGAGTACATAAGCTTCCTGCTTGTCAGTTTTTGTCACACTTATGATTGAACATTGCACATCCTTCAAAAGTGCATCCCAGTCAGATCTCAGCATAGTGCGAAGATCCCCAGATCCCTGGTTGGCGTCAGGTGGCTGACGCGAGAACCAAACCACCAGCAGCTTCTAATGCGCAGCTTGCATCACCCTGAGACTAGCGAACACCCAACAACCACAGAAAATCAACTGAACTAAATCTCTTCTCCCGCCACCATTGCCGCCACCACAGATTGTTCCAGCTGTATTGCTCTAAAGTTCAGGTTCCTTTTTTTTTTGCTATAATTTTATATTAACTTTTTTTTTAAAGAAAGGATTCATAAAATTTTCCCGGCTATTTTGTGTGCGCTAAAGTTGAACGTGAGTCTGTTGGAAATAGAGGCAGATACAGTTCAGTCTCTTGGGGTCTGCTGCTTTCCCATCAGAGAGAGTAGAGTGAGCACTAGCTAGTATCGCCGGCCATACTGTGTAAGCCTTTTATCTTTTCTTGAGTCAGCAATGTGTATTATCATTACCACATGGGGTCCAAGGAGGGTTCCCCAAAGCAAATTAAGGGACTGTTATGGCTCATGTCTAGATGTCCCCCCAAACCTCATGTGATCATAAGTGGGGCTTTTTCCGAGGTGGCTGAATCTAGAGTGTGTGATGGTGGAATTAAGAATGTGTGATTACTAAATCTATCCGCTGATCGGTTTGGCACCACCCTAATCCCGGCAGCCTGGATAAGATACAAGGGGCAGAAGGAGGCTTGTCTGCCCAGTTTGCTTACCTTGCTGCCTTCTGCCTGTCTGCCTGCCACCCTGCCTTGGACCCAGCCGATTGTGGACTGAAACCTCTACAAACTGTGAGTTAAATAAACCTTTCTTCCCTTAACTTCGGGTGTCTGGTATTTTGTCTCAGTAACGAGAGAAAAGTAACAAAGACAGGAGCCCTCAACTCACCTCACTCAAGGGCCAGCTTGCAGGTTTGCTGACATCACAAAAAAAGAATTTGCAAGATGTGTCAGTAAGAGACATAAAGAATTTTAGTTGGTAGAATTTTACACTGGAGTCATTTGTAGGGAAATGGATGCACCTTGAGGACATAGTGTTGCATGAAATCAATCGGACAAGCAAGTTTAAACATCTTATGGTTTCTCTTATGTGAGAAAGCCAAAATATAAACAAAGAGCAAAATAAATGATAGATAATCAGGAAATAGGGAGACAGATCTTTCTCAAATGGGAAGGGGACCAAGAGACAGATGGAGGGATGAGGAAGGGGATGCAGACACGATGTACTGCAGCCATGTACTAATAAAAAAAATAAAAACAAGACCAAACAAAAATAAAAAATAAAAGTACACATTTTTATAGTGCATTGGCCCTCGGGAGGGCGAGAGGCCCGTCGTGGCCTGGACCCGAGCGTGTTTCTCTGGTCTTCAGACATTTATATCGTGTTAGGCAGAAAGTCAGTCATTAGCAGGCCCGTAAGCAGGTCCCTGGGGGCCTCTTGAAAAGCAAAGATGTGATTTTTTTTTTTCTTTCACTTTCTTGCTCACTAGCTGTGGATAAGATCCACAGAAGCTCGTGATTTCCAACTCCGGCTCAAGAGAGTGTAACACCCGCTGGGTGTGCTGATAAGGTCCAGGGCTCTGCAAAGTCAGAGCACCGTAAGAGCTCAGAAAAACCTCAAGCTCTCAGAATGAACAAAATGAAGACATTCGCCGGGGGAGTAAGCAGGGACCTACTTCTCTCTGGAGTTGTCAGCGAGGCCCGTTTTAGTCCTACAAGACCAGTGACCTCTGAGGAAGGGGAGGGCGGCCCTTGACGGACCCAGTTAACCTGAGATCTCATTCGGGGCGCTTGCCCCTTTGCCCTTGCCTCCTCCTCTCTCTCTCTCGTTCTCTGTCTGAAACTCTGTCGTTTTGCAATAAACTCTTTCTATACTACTCAATCCTTCATCAGAGACACGAAGAATCAAGATGTATTGCGGTTCCTTGCGGGGTTAGGACTCGGCTTCTGGATGACATTCAGCATTCCAGGATGTGCGTTCCCCTCCTATCTCCAGAGTCAGCCATCTGTCAGCCTCTGTGAGAGGGCAAGCCACTTGCCTGTGGTTGAAGCTGAGCTGTGCGGTCTGTCTGCTTTACAGTGAGCTTTCTTGAGGATGTGGGTCAGTAGGAGAGGGCATGATTTATGGGTGAAAGGCACAGACCCGGAGCCCAGTTTTACAGCTTACTAAGACCCCTTGGATTTTTTTGTGCGGGGGGTGGCAGGTGGGGGAGGTGCCGGGATCGAACTCAGGGCCTTGTGTTTGCTAGGCAAGCGCGCTACCACTGAGCTAAATCCCTGACCCTCCCTCTTGGAATTTTTTAAAGTGAGTTTCCTGGAAGAGAAAAGGCCTGAGTCACTTTTATGTGGTGAAGCTGTAGATTTTCCCAAAAGTATAGTTTTAAAATTATGATTTTCCTTGTCTCCGTTCTACCTATTTCTTCTGTCCTATCTCATAGCGATCATTTCTGGAGATTCTGGGCGGCGGTCGCTGACGGCAGCTGCTAGTCAGTCAAGCGGTCACAAAACAAACAACTGATTCTCTACAGTGACCTGCCACTACAGGGCAGTATCCTTAGGACACAAATACTTAATAAATCCTCCCACACGCTCGGCAAACAATTACCTCTGAGCTCCACCCCCATTCCTTCTTACTTTTTATTTTGAGACAGGGTCCTACTGAGTTGCCCAGGCTGGCCTTGAACTTGTGATCCTCCTGCCTCAGCCTCCAGAGGAGCTGGAATGACAGGTGTGCATCAGCATGCCTGACTCTTCATTGCTTTTTTTTTTTTAAACTTATTTTCAAGTTATGGTATGTTTATCAGAAACTGAGCCCACTGCAAGATGAGGAGCATCTATATTTTCCCACTTTGATGGAGAAATTGAATGGCCGTGTGCCTGGATTTCCCCATCCACAAACAAGGATCGAAATGGTACAGTGAGGCAGGTAGTTAGACATGGAGGGGCCTAAGGGACAAAGCGGTGTACGTCCAACTAGCCTGCTTTGCCAGTGAAATAAAGAAACAAAGACTTCAATGTATAGAACATTTATTATCCTTGTTAGGTGTCAGACCCAAAACCATCCCACAGGGCACAATGACATTTTAAGGTCACACATTGTGCACATTCCTTCTGACCCCCGGCCACCTGGCTGTCTAGTTCCAGAGCAAGGTACACAGTATTCCTAGCTGCTGTGGTCTACAGTCCAATGACATCAGGAGAGAAAATATTCTTTAAAGACCTTCCTGCCTTGGGTTGGAATCTGGTTTAAATTAGGAATTTATTTTTCATAAATATCCTATACGATTAAAGCCCTTAAGAAAACATTGACTGAAAAGGACAGAAAGACATTTTGCAATTCCAATGTGACGGCTAAGCAAAATGTCAATAAGCATTATAATTACTCCAGCTCCTGGACCCCAGAAATAACTCTTATGTGCATAAAAAAATGTTCACTTCACACCTTGTGCACATGGTTTCACAGCACTGCCTGTCTTCTTGCTTGAAGTCATAACTCTCTTTTTATCTACTTTACAATAAATTCCACCTATACTGCTGCACAGCCTCCTGTGTGTCTTGACCAAATTCTTTCATCAAAAGAAAAAAAGACTGAGGACCGAGGAAGCGAGGGGTCAGTTCCTTACTGCATCAGGACCCCACTTTCTGGTGACAAAGGGAATAAATAATCTCTACTCAATTGGGCTGTTATTCCACCTTCCCAAAAGAATCCAGAAATCTGGAGTCATCTGTGTGCAGAATTTTCTAATATTTAAATATTGGCTATGAATTCCTATTTTAAAAACACATTCAAGAGACCAGATGTGGCCTGTGCATGTGAGGCTGCATTTGATAGCATAACTGAGAAGAACCAAAAACTTAAATATGAATTGCAATTACAACTGCATTAGTCAGCTTTCTGTTACTTTAAAAAATACCTGGGACAACCAATTTAAAGAGAGAAAAGGTCTATCTTGGCTCAGAGTTAGAGGTACCAGTCTGATCCATTGGCCCTGTTGCTTTGGGCTTGTGGTGGCTCATCACTGTGGCAGTGTATGGTGGGACAAAGCTGCTCACCTTGTAGCCAGGACTTTGAGGGACACTTCTCCAAACCGTAGGAACAACTATGCTTACAAAAAGAATAGCTAATAAAGACTAAAGAGCTCACTGCAAGCTAAGGTCTGCAAAATACTGGGCTTGAAGATTCAAGTCACTTAATCTCACAACAACCATCGTCAGGTAGAGGCCACTGTTCATCTTCCTATACAGATGAGGAAACTGAGGCCCAGTGAAGCCAAAGATGGAGCCCAAGGTCACTTGTTTGGGAAGTGGCAGAGCAGGGACTTGAACTCACGTGGTCTGGCTCCATGTGAGAGCTGCTGTGCATCTCATGTCAGTATTTGTGGTAGGAGGAGCCCAGCCTGGTGATACAAAGTTAATGATTTGTTTTATCATCAGTTTACTTCTCCTACTACTGGGTCTTGGCAGAAGAGGAAGAGAAGGAGAGGCGCTTCCTGCACAGGGGTGGGGGTGGGCTGAGGACGGTGGACTTCAGGCCCTCAGGAAGAGTCGATGGTGGGGCCCAAGAGGTGAGAGAGGAAACAAAGCAGATAAACTTCTCAGAAATTGCAAAGTAGGCCAGTGTCATGGGCTAGGGGCTTCCTGCCCCTGTACTCCATCTGAAGCAAGTCAGGGTCTAGATCTCAACTTCTGCCCTAGCTGGGGCTTCTTTTATTCCTTCCTGTCTTTCTCTCTCCTCCATCTCTTCCCCTCCTTCTCCCTTTCCTCTCCTTCTCTTTCCCTCTCCCTCGGGGTCCTTGTCTTCATCTCTTCCCTCTTCCTCCCCTTCCACTCTCCCTACTTCTTCTCTTCCTCCTCCTCTTTTTCCTTTTGCTGCCCTCTCTCTGTCTGCCCCCTTCTACCTCCCCTCTTCACGCACACCCCCTTCTCCCCCTTTCTCCTCCTCCTCAAGGCTGCAAAGCCCCTGCTAGAATGATTTTTGGAGACTAAACTTAGCAAGAGGTTCCATCTCCAGGCGGAAGTTGGTGGCTGCTGGTGGCTTTTATAAATACACTGTCCCCACACCTTGGTCTCCTCATCAAAGCCACGGAAACAGAAAGACTGTGATGAGAGTAAAGGAAACTCCAGTGGGGGCTGGGGCTGGGCACTGGGGGCCCTTCTACCTCCTACCAGCCCAGCGAGGGCAAGGCGATGGGAAACTTTCCTGGACTCTCCGGCCCTCGGTAGAGGGAGGCATCTGTGCCTCTCTCAGGTCACAGTTTCAGCACTTAAAAGCTGGGAGCATCATCGCTCCCACCCAGGGCTTGGGTACAATGATGCACAGTATATAATGAAACTTGCGCAGGGCGCTTGCGGATGGGAAAAGCCCCACAGATGCTATTGTCCCCTAATATGTCTAAATCTCATAGCTCTGCACACTTATTGAGCTCTGACTGCGTACCAGGTGCCATAGCAAACAAGTGTTCCCATGCTTGATCTTTACAAGGAACCTAAGGAGTGTGTTGTCTCCCCTCCCCCATTTTACAGATGAGAAAACTGAGGCACTGAGAAATGGCAGGACTTGCTTAAATTCATGCAGTGACTAAGTGATAAGGTGGACTTAGGAGCTGGGACCATCAGATCACAAAGTCTGTTCCCTTCAACCCTGGATGGTGTGAAAATGGTACCAACAATACCAACAATAATGACAAATAATTCATCTCTCATCCTCTGACTCAAGGAAGGAAGACCTCTCTCCAGCCACCCTGTGGTGACGCTCATTTGCATAAGCCAGCAGATTTGAATGCATCCTTATCTGCCCCTCTCCCATCTTCCCACACTCTCTTCACTCCAAGCTTCCAATTGGCTCAGCACACTCTCACTCTGTTCGGGATGTGGCCAATGAGGTGCTTTCACAGGATGGAGCCCCCACTTCCTTGGAGTTGTGGATGAGGGGAAGGCAGAGCCAGGTGTGAGGTCTCCAGTTTATTCCCTGCTTCCTGCGTGATCCAGGTTCTTCATCTATACAACGACCTCACTGGGACCCTTCCTCTGCCTCTGAGTCGCTGCCTCCCCCCTACTTGTCCCCTTCCCCTTCCCCACGGGGCTTTTTGGGTCTGCAGCCCACATCCCATCTTCCTCTGCCGATGTCTTCCCCCAAGAACTAGACAGACCCGAGTGTAGCTCTTCACCATTTATTTTGAAGACCGATGGTCAAGGGGACCGTGGGCCACAGACAGTGTCTGGTGCCAACTTCCGGGTGTGTCAGTCCTGGCCAGGAAGGGTCCTGGGGCTCTGCGTGTGTGTGTGTGTGTGTGTGTGTGTGTGTGTGTGTGTGTGTGTGAGACAGAGAGGGAGAGGGAGATGTTTTTGGCATTGTGATGCCATGTGGGTCACTGGGTCTGACAGTGAATTGATTGTGAAAGCCCACAGTGACAAGTGTGATCAAGTGTGACTCTGACCCCCAAGTGTGTGGCTGGGGGTGTGTGGTGCCGCCTGTGAGCTGTGCGTGCTGTTTCCTGTGATTGTCACGGATTCTCCATGACAAGGCAGGCGCGACCGTCGAGGCATCCTCTGCTCCTTTCTGACACGCAGCAAGCGTTTCCTGTGTGCCAGGGCCATGCGTGTCCTCGTGGGCTGGCTGTGCCTCGCAGTGACGGGCTGAGGCCACTTTGGTGGCTGGGAATCCACTGCAGTGGAACTGTCTACACCACGGTCCCGGCCCACACCACACATCCGTGGGTGAGGCTGGACTGTGACTGGACGTGGCGCCGGGCTGGGCTTTCCACATGAACAGTCCTGGCGATGACATGTCCCCCGGCCCGCTTGTGACAGTGGGGAGAGCCCCGCAGTTATCAGTCTCCAGCCCAAATCCCTGGAAGAAAAGTATAAATACCCACCCCTCATCCTTTCTTCCTGAATATCAGGCAAATCAGCTAGATCTCGTACTCAAGGGTCTCCAACCCCTAAGTCTCCAGGTCCTTGTCTTCATGCAGCAGAGGAGTTGTGGGGACCCAGCGGGGTCTCGCGTACTCTTGGCAATAGTCACCGCTCAGCCGCGCCCCCGCCCCAGGTCTTTGTCATCAGAATTGTCAGCGGCCAGGTCTGAGGTCTGGGGGTCCCTCACCAAGTCTTCAGCCTCTCGAGGTGGTGAGATCGCGGTCCCTGGAGGTGTCCACCCAGCTGTCCACCTGCCGAGGTTTGGGCTCCCGGGGGCCCCACTATCTCTGCTGCTAGGTTGTCTGTCCCCCGAGGGACCTTCGAGGTCTCTCCCTCCAATCCACCGTCGCTCCTTCCTTCACACCATGAACGCTCCGAAGTAGGACCGAGTGCCGTCGCGCAGGCGGATGAGACGCTCGTCCGGCACCCGGACAATCACCTCCTCCCCGGCCTCCAGGTGCACCACGCCGCCCAGAAAGCTGCTGTCCCACCAGACGCGCGAGCTGTTGGCCCTCCCGCAGGGCGACCGCCGGCTGACCAGCAGCTCCAGCTCCTCTGGGTAGCGGGGTGTGCGCTTGTAGAGTCCGTGGGTGATGGGAAGGCCGCCGGCCAGCCCCTGGGGACAGCCCACGCCGCCCAGCTGCACTTTGGAGTAGACGTAATAGTAGCCGGCCTTGGTGGTCACCAGGGCGCCATCGCGGTAGCGGAGGCCTCTCAAGAAGGCCAGGCCCAGCTGCGACTCCCACAGCAGCGGGCCGCCACTGCCTGTCAAGCTGGAGTTGGCTCCTGGGTGGGGGGAGAAGCGGGGAAACTGATCAGCTCGCGTCTCGCTCTTGCTGTGTGACCTAAGAATTTTCTGATCCTCTACTTCTGTGCTAGGCTGAATGGGGGAAACTGAGGCACGGGGAAGCAAAATCACTTGTGTACTATATTTGTGAACTCATTTCGCCCACATTTCCAGGTAGAGGCGCGGAGATGCAAAGTAATTTGAATACCAAGAGAGAAACCGAGGCATAGCATGATTAAGTGACTCAGGAAAAGTGTCAAAACTTGTCAGTGGCAGAATCAAAGGACCAAGGCAGCAAACACGCCGGGGCCACAGCCATGGAACCCCCGTGTGGCTCAGTCTCCCTGCAGCGTGGAGCTGGGAATGGTGCCTGCTTAGGACCTCGTGAGCCTCACAGGTCTGAATTGTGTCTTGGGGGGGACACAGAAAGCGCTGGAGGAGGGTTTATTAAATCAACAAAATTAGAAGCACGCTAGTCCCTCCTTGCTCGTGGTTTCACTTCGCGTGGTTTCAGATGCCACGGGCTCAGCGTGCTACAGAAACACTCAATGGAAAATTCCAGATCAAACAACTCATGTTTTAAATAACCCATATGGCAGTAGAGTGTCATGACTGTTCTGTTATTAATTACTGTTAATCTTTTCTTGTACCTAATTTATAAATTAAACTTCATCATGGGTATGTAGTATTTGTAGGGAACAATATAGTATCTACAGGATTCTTACTCTCTGTGGTTTCAGGGGATGTGTCCCCCACGGATAACTGGGACAAGTTTTTGGAGCTACCAAAGCCCATATGCCAGGCTACTCCAGGGATCAAAACACGCAGTAAATGTTTAAATTTTAAAAGTCTATTACAGTACAAGACACATTGTCATTAATCCTCCTCAAAACTCCTCTTTCCTCACTTCAAACATGCATCCCACTGTTCTGGCCACTTTCTGCAGTGGTTCTGGGAGTCCTCTTTCACGAGTGTCTCTACCAGGTGGGACCAAACCACAGTGAATCCTTCTGCCCAGCACCAGCCAACAGAAAGTCTCGAAAAAACCTGACGATGTGTCTCCTTCTACCTTATTCTTTGGATCTAGCACCGTGTGACTTCTGGTTCTCCCTTAAAGCCGAAATGACCATGAAAGGGAAACACTCTGAGTCGATTCAGGACATCGAGGCAGCCAAGACAAACAATTAAAGACACTCACAAAAGAAGACTTCCAGAGCTGCTTCAGAAAGTGGCCAGAACGACGGGATAAGTGTGTTTGATGCAAGCGGGAGCGTTTTGAGAGGTGCTCCTGACAATTTGTCTTTTATTATAACACATTTTTTAAACACGCTGAACATTCACCATGCTTTCAGATCATGGTGCAGATTGAATGAAGGAATAAATAAGTGCTTCGCTCGTTGGCACCATCTGGTCCCCAGGACGCCTGCCCTGCCCCATGCCAGGACCCAGGGGCCCTCTCACCTGTAAGGTGTGCGGCTGGGTTGTTCTGACGCGATCTCCGCTCTGGGGAGGAAGGGTCAGAGGTCAGAGGCAGAGACAATGAAGGCCAAGGCTCAGCCCCCTCAGGGGTCACGGCGTCTCCCTCCCAGCGTCGGCCCCACCCCTTCCGGGAGACCCAAACTTCTGCTTCTCAGGCCAGAGGGCTGGGGGGGCACCTGTGGGCTTGGGGCGTTGTGCAACCGAATTGAGCAACAGGCAGAGGCAGTGAGGGCAGCGTGGGAACCAGCCGCCTCCTTCTCGGGGACCTGGACCCTGACTCACCTTGAATCGACTTCTCCCAGGACCCCACATCTTGGTCCTAAAATGTAGAAGGAGCCCACGATGACACGCTAGTCTCAGACACATGGTGATGAGACAACCAGACCACGGCCATAGACACCACCCTCAGACACACACACACACACACACACACACACACACACACACGGGCACACACCACCCTGCAACCCTACAGAAGATTCAGTGTTCCTCCGCCTGAGCAGAGTTACGAGTGTTGCCTGCTGCGGATTTCATGAATTATTCTGTGGAAGGCATGTCACAGTCTCATAGAAATGTTTATTAAAGAGTCATAGAGCTTGATGATCCCTTACCCCAAATGCTTGTGACCAGAAGTGTTTCAGATTTGTTCTGGGGATCCGGGAACATTCCTACAGATTTTATCACCCGAGCATCCCTCATCTGACAATCCCAAATCCCACACGGTCCAAAATTGGAAATTTTTTCTGTGTTTTTAGTTCTAGGGATGGAACCCAGGGCCTTCACACTGAGCTACATCTCCAGTCCTTATATAGATATAAAATTATATATATCATTTTTTAAAATTTTGAGACAGAGTCTTGCTTAGTCACTAAGTTGATCAGGCGAGACTGGACCTTACAATCATCCTGCCTCGGCCTCCCAGAGTGCTGCAATTACAGGCATGTACCACTGTGTCCAGGTCAAAATCTGAAACTTTTTGAGTGTCATGTCTGTGCTCAAAAAATTTCAGCTTCTGAAGCATTTAAGATTTCAGATTTAGGATTTTCAGATTTGGAAACAGTACACAGGCACGCAGATGGCTGGACGCACGGACACCAAGTAGGACGTGGGCCTCGGGGAACAGACGTCATCCTTCACAACACACTGAACAGATGCACTGGGACACCGACACCTGGGTACACGGTTTATGAACCCAGGTGGGTCCACAGACACGGAGACCTAGAGACAAGACTCATGACATCAGCACACAGGGTGTGGACACGTGGGACTCAGGCACTGGACATGTGGCTGTGGGAGCCGGATATGAGGAGACAGAACATGGCGACCAGGACGCCGAAGGGCAACACACACGTGTATGTCACAGGACACACAGACCCACAAGTGCGGGCCACGGACTGGACATCTGCAGACAGCTAAGAGCGGCCTGACAGAGCCATCCACAGGGCAAGAGTCCCAAGGATGGGACCAGAGGGCACGAAGGACGGTAAGGTCGGGACTTTGCTTCCGAACAGGTAAGCGCTTGTCTCGGGCCAGCTACCACCCAGCACCCCGCACGCCCCAGTCATATTTCATTCTCTAGGAAGTGGTCACTCCTTTTGTTTTCCTTTTTTTCTGCAGGACCGCAGACTGCACCCAGGGCCTTCACGCTGAGCTGCATCCTCAGGGTCTTGCTAAGCCACTAAGTCACCCAGGCTGGGCTGCAAGTTGCAATCCTCCTGCCTCAGCCTCCCAGAGTGTGCCACCACCCAGGCTGTAGCCACTCTTGTTGTCGTCCTCCTTCTAAGGGTGAGGACTGAGCTCCAGAGAGGCTGGGTTGGCAGCGGCAGCTCAGGGGTCTGGCTGGACATTCTCTGTCTGTTCTGTGAGCACTCGGATGCACGGGGACACGGAATGTCTCCGAAGACCCCTCCGCGCCGGCCCCGGGCCCCACTCACCGGCAGGCTGGTGACCACCTCCTCCAGGCGCCAGTACAGCCGCAGCAGGAACCAGCCCTGGGCGCCCAGCGCAGCCCCCAGGAGCAGCAGCAGGAGCCCCAGGCCCACCCGTGCAGGGCCGCAGCACTGTCTCCTGCGGCTCGGGCCCAGTCTCCTGAACGGGATGTCTGTCTGTCCGTCCACCACGAACACCGAGGGCCGCGCGACCGTCTGCTCCATGCCCGGCACACGAGGCTGCAGCGCCAGAGCTCAGGGGCTTGCAGGAAACCACAGTTGCCCAACACTCCGGGCTTTGCACGCTGCAGAAGGTGCTGGGCACCCCGCAGCTGCTTTTAGAGCTGGGGTTCAGCTCCTCCCCTTTCCCCATGCGTCTTCCTCTCCTTCCTGTCCCTCCACCGGGGCCTCTGCCGCACCTCACTCTCACTCACAAGCCTCACACTTTCCAGAGTCACCTGAAAATGTGACTCAGGTGGGGACAGGAGAGGCGGCCCCAGCTTTCCCTTCTCAGCTGCTGGGTTCCCCGTTGTGAGCTGGGGGGACACAGCAGGGAACGGGAGAGGCGGGTCTCTGCTTCCAGCAGCTCTGGTTCTACTTGGGTGACAGGGACAGGGCCTTGGTGAACATGGAACGAACAGGTACTGTTTACACAGTGACAAGGGCCATGGAGAATTCGGGAGGCGGAAAGGAGTTGTGGGTGCAGATGTGCGTGTGTCTGTGTGTGTGAACACATTCGTGTGCTGTTTGTGTGCACAGTGCGCAAGTGTGAGCATGCGTGCGCATGGGTATCTGAGTGTGCATGCATACATGTTTGGTGTGTATTCAGATGTGTGCATGCATGGCTAAGTGTGTGTGTACGTAAGGGACACGCATACATGGATATGCATTGTGTACACACATATATGGTCTGTGTGTTTGTGTGCATTTACATATATGTGCAGGCATGTGTGTGCCTGTGTTACAGTCAGGTGTGTAGGAGTGTGTACAGGTATATGCATGTATGTATATGCATGTGCATTGGTCCTTGCATGTGTGTGAGCTTGTGTGTGAGTGTGCATGCATGCTTGGATTTTTCAGAAGTTTATTTCGACTGGGGACTGAACGCAGGACCTTCCCACCAAGCTGCATTCTCCACCCTTCTTTTAATTTTTAACTCTGAGACAGAGTCTGCCTAAGTCACTGGCCTCAAAAAGAGACCCTCGTGTCTTAGCTCCACAGTGCTGGGATCACGGGCGTGTGCCAGCAGCCCAGCTCTAGCTTTTTAAGACTGGAACCGATAGTCAGGCGTGGAACCAGCTAACCAAGCTGAAGACCTGAGTCAGCCTGCCTTCTCCCTCCATCTTGTCCCCCACGTCCACCGGTCACAGGTTGGATAGCAAATTCCACCTCACGAGTGCATGTGCTAAAGGACTGATCTTCAGTCGGTGGTGCTGCTGGGAGCTGGCAGGACCTTTCAGTGGAGATTGGTGGGAGAAAGTGGGTTTACCAGGGGAGTGACCTGGAAGAAGCTATTCTGTTCCCAGACCCCTCCCTTTGTTTCCAGGTCCCCGTGAGGTGAGCAACTTTGCTTGCCACACTTCTGCCCTGATGTTCGACCTCACCACAGTCCCAAAAGCCACCTGGCCGAAAACTATAAAGTGAAACTTCTGAAACCGTGAGCCAAAATAAACCCTTTCTCCTTTTTATTTTTAGGGCTTTTTGTGTGTGTGTGTGCGATGCTGAGGCCGGAACACAGGGTTTTTGCACTGAGCCCCATCCCCAGCCCTTTTCATTTTTTGAGACAGGCTCATGCTAAGTTGAGAAGTTGTGCAAGCTGGGCTCAGACTTGTGATCCTCCTGCCTCAGCCTCCCAGAGTGCTGGGATGACAGGTGTGCACTATTTAAATTCCCAAGGCAGCCAGTGTCACCCCATGGCGCCAGATCGCCCAGTGACTTCCCACCGAGAGGACAGGGGCTGGCGGATCACAGCCGTGGGTCCAATCCAGCTGCCCTTCTCCATGCACAGTCACAGAAGCAGCTTCAGGGGATGGCGCTTAGTGAGATTTGGAGATCGCGCTGTCCCTTGTGCCCCTTCCATCCCCAGTGCCCACCTCTCTGGCCAGCTGGTGGCCAAGGCTTCATCACTGCCCAGGGCCTGTGGAGAAAGGTCTGCCAGGAGGTGTGTGTCCCTGGAGCAAAGAAAGAAGCTGACACTGGGGTCCCCTCGGCCCCTCCAACCTGCCTGCCCTCCAGGCTGGGCCCTCTTGGGTGAGTCATTCTTCATCCAGCAGCTAGACATGGAACCTGTCACCCACACACCCTCCCACCAGGGCATGGCCACCTCACTGTCCTCCCTGGTGCCATAGGACCTTCCTCAGATCCCTCCTTTATCTCTGTCCCTCAAAGCTGAAAATAGCTACCATCTGGCCCCGGATAGGGACAGACGTCTGGGGCTGCACCTGTGTCTGCTCTGCTCTTAGCACCTCGTCCTTTGTGTCACTTTGCCCCCCAGCATCTCAAACCTGGAAGAGTCTCCCCAGGTCTCCCAAGGTGGCTCTTCCAGGTCATCTAGATCTGCACACAGGAGGGAGGGAGAGAGATAGAGAGAAAGAGAAGCCCAGAGAGACAAGGAAGGAGCGGCCAGAGAGTGAGAGACAAAGCCTGGTTTATTGGTGTATTTTAAGGTGTTGGCACCTACGGGGATCGCCATGTGTAACAAGCAGGGGCTAAACCAGCAGCCCTGGGACACCTTCAGGCAAGTGCTGGTGTTGCAGTCTCCTGCAAAGGCTGGAAACTGAGGCAGAGTTTCTGTTTTCCACGCTGCAGTTTTAAGGCAGAGGCCCTGGTTCAGGAGCTTCGGCCTCCACCCCACACACCCTCACTGGAGTGCTGTAGCCCACTTCAGTGCCCAGAGCCAGCTCTGCCCCGAGGGCCACCCCAGGGAACCTCGCCAGCCAGAGATGAGGGCCCGGCCAGGCCCTGGGCACCACGTCACTGAGTCAACACACAGCAGGGGCCTGTGCTGCTCTGTACGCGGAGGGTCTGACCCAACCACCCGACAAGCTTTCCGAAGTCACCCGCCCTGTGTTTCCCAAACGTCCTAAGTACATGAAATCAATTCCATGCTGCCTTTTAAAACATTTATTCATTTATTTATTTTGCATTGCCGGGGATTAACCCGGGAGCCTTCACATGCTAGCCATGTAGCCTTTTGATTTTGATGTTAAGACAGGCTCTTGCTAAGTTGCCCGATCTGACTTGAACTTGTGGTCCTCCTGCCTCAGCCTCCCGGGTAGCTGGGCTCACGGGCGGCACCACCACGCCCCGCTTCCACACTGTCTTGCAAGTGTTGTTTTCTGTTCCCCTTTTACAATCTCAGGTTACGATCCCGTCCGCATTGGCCATAACCTAGAACTACGGATGAGTAAATTCACGACCCAAAACCCCCAAAGGCCCCTGCCTGTTACAGAACTGATGTAATTAATCTCAAATCAGAGAAAAGGGAAAGGGAGCGAGAAAATGAGAATGGGAAGGACATGAAGGTGGAGTGGGGGGATACCCCAGGAGGAATGAAGAATTAAGTATTTGGGGGCTTCCCCGGACAGGAGGCTGTGGCATTTGGGGGCTGGAGAAACGGGGTGGGCTGCGACTTGACATCCCCTATATTCCCGGAGTTGGGAGGTGGGGCTTTCCAGGGCCTGGGGGTCTTAGGGGAAGGCACTGTGCCCCTTGACTTTCCGGCAAGGGGGTGGGGCTTCCCCATGAGCTCATGCCTAGCCTGAGGCCTGGATCCCACCCTCAGCACACGCACCCTCTCAGACTCCAAGGGACCATGAATGCCCTTAAAAGATGCGCTTTCCAGCCTGGCGCGGAGGCGCATCTCTGTCACCCCAGCACTCTAGGAATCTGAGGCAGGAAGATCCCAAGTTCCAGGCCAATCTGGGCAAATTAAGACCCTGTCTCAAAAAAAAAAAAAAAAGCTCCTGTGGCCCCCTGCCCCCAGATCAGTGCTCCCCCGCCCCACGCTGCGGCGGCTCCTCCCACGCAGGCTGGTCTGAGGAGACCACAGACACCCCCCCATTGCTGACTCATCTTCCCCTCCCCGCGCCAGCCGGAAATACCGCCCCGCCGCCTGCAGCCCCTGGCGCCCCCTCCCGGGCGCAGTGTGGGGACACCACCTCCATCGCGGTCCCCAGGAGGGACCAGAGGGCGGACGGGACCGGGCAGGTAGGAGGCAGGCGAGGTAGGAAATCCAGCGAGGGGGGCTGCGAGGAAGGGCCCGCGGGGGTCGGGGGGGGG
>PVJO010019527.1:0-34074 GCA_004026905.1 Hystrix cristata
GTAGAAGACTGAAGATTGTCAAAAGCCCCAAGTATCCATCAGATAGAAAGGTGTCATTTCTCAATTCTTTTTATCTCATTGTAAACAAACTCAGATCTGAGAGTTTCTCTGCGACTTCAGCCTAGAGCCATTTTTAATTCTTCTTATTATTTAGGTAAATAGATATAGTCTCATTTCTTACAGAAATTTCCACTAAGTCCTCCATCTCATTTAATATTTTCAGAGTATTTATGTGTTTATTAAATCATTGCCTGTTTAATCGGTAAGTGTATTTCTGGATTCTTTTTATGGTCAGTGAAAGAAAACATGCACACCGCCACTGACCTGAGCAGTAGTCACTCAGGTGAAACACCGTTAGGTAAAAGTGACTCCATTTCACTCTCTGGTCCGGTCCTGATAAGAGATTCAGGCTCCCTGCTGCGACACACGTGTCTTCATTCCCAAGGGTGAGTGTTACTCTGTTCCTTCATTGATGAAAAAGGACACAAGGTTGCTTTTTATCTAATGAAACAAAAAGCAACCTCCTATCCTGGAAAGTAAACATTGTGTATTGCAGATTTGTACACAAAAGGGGAGGAGGGACCGATAGGTGGGTGGAGGGCGCCGGAGGGGAGGGAAAGGGGAGGAATTAAGATGTGTTATGTACTTGTGCTTACTCCACACAAGGAATGCAAACATTATGTACTGCAAACACGCACCAAAAAATTTTAATGAAAGATTCCTGCTCCTCGATAGATCACTTGCTTTAGCAGACAGGAATATGGACTGAGTATCAATGTAGCCAGCTAAGTAGCCAGCATTTTTAATGTAGCCAGCAGTTTTAATCGGGAGCTTCCTCTTGGGGTGTGTGCTCAGCACACCTGTGTGTTTGGGAGGTGTGGCCCGAGTGTGTGTGGACATAGAGAGGAGGGCACGCTGCCTTAGCCACCGATGACCTGCTTTAGGACATGTGCCTGCCCATCCTCCGGGGACATCACGGTTACTGTGCATCCCCGCTCCCCTGAGCTGTCTTTTCCTCCACACATCTCCAAGTGATATGCTGCGAGTGTTGCATTTGACCAAACGTGAGAAACACCCTTTTGCTGAAATAAGTGAAATCTAGAAACTGTCATGTTACAAATAACATCTTCCGGATTGAAGTTTTCCTTATGGGAAGGTCAAGATGCTTAGCGTGAAGTTCACGTCCCTGAAAACTAACAACCGAAAAAGCATTGCTATTTTGAGCATGAAACACACAGTTCCAAATATTTCTGAAATGTTCTATCTCTAACTTTATGTCAAATTCTGGTTGAGAAAAAGTTTAATAGCTTGGATGATTTTGAACTACTAATTATAACACAGTAAATATAAGGTCAAATATAATTAAAGTGTACATTTAAATAAATTTTTATGTGTGAGAAGTAAACAGTTATTTTTAACTATATGATTGCTTCTAAAAACTGCACTGTTTAATATAAAATGTAGGATGTGGAGTAAACTACCATTCATTTTTCCCTACAATGAGGTACATTTGTCCAAATATTTGATAAATGTTGGCAACAATACCCGGTTTTTATGTGGAACTTGTCTGTCAATTCTGGACAAAGATAATCCGTATTCAGTATGAACACCCAAAGGTGCTAAAAAATGAGAAAAGACGAGGGCATTTGTGTCTGCACAGAAAAATTTGTGTGGGAGACAATGGGAGAGTCCAGGACAAAATACAGATAGCCGCCAGGTAGCGGTATTCCAAGCACCGGAACACAAAGGAAAACAGGAGGTCAGCAGAGAGACACACAGGGGACTGTGAAAGAAAGAAGGAAGCTAAAGTCTTGCAACACTGAAGAAATGTGTGCTCGCCTCAGATATTGTCTACCCTTGTGCTGTCTGTTATGATTGTTCCTCGCCATGTGTGACTTTTTCATTGAACTGAACTAAAGCTTCATTTCCTCGGCCACCCTTGTGAACTCTGGAGAGTACCATAGCCACGTGGGCTCCTGGACGTTACAGCAGATGATGCAGACATGGAGTATCTTTGTAAATGAAGACGTGGTGAGGTGAAGGACTCTGTGCCATGACTACAGTGTTCAGATAAAGACTAAGTCAGCGCACCTACAGCAGGCACCTCACATACAAGGTTCTTCTGCTGGCCTGGCGGGGTAGGCTGAGGCTGTACTTACTGTACTAAGGTAAGTACAGTGGCTCGTATGAGCAGTGGTGGTGCTGTGGTTTGGATCTGACTTTGCTCCGTAGGCACATAGGCTGAAGGCTTAATCGCCAGCCTGTGGCACTGCTGAGATGTGGTGAAACCTTTAACAGCTGGGGCCTGGTGGAAGGAAGTTAGGTTATTGGGGGTTGCCCTTGAAGGGAAATTGGGACCCCAGCATCATCCTTTCTTATGGTGAACTTATTACTGTGGTCAGCTTGAGCAGGAACGCCCAGCTGGACTGAGTTGGTGAGGTTCTGGGCATGGAAGATCCACCTGAAGTTTGTTGGTGACACAGCAGAATAAAGAACAGGAGCAGAAGATCAGGCCAGCTGTTTCCCAGGTGAAGCTCTGTTGTGGCTGGTTCTTCTGAAGGGGACTCAGCTGTTTTCACCACAGAAGGACCTCAGGGCCTTGCTGTCCTTGAGGATGGCTGCTGTTCGCTTCATGGGGGGAGCTCTGTCTTCATCTCTGCTGCAAGCATCATATCCTGGCTTCGGCATAGATTTCTTCAGCCATTTAGTGCAGACACAGACATGCGTGGAACAGTGCCGTGTGCTCCCGGCCTTGATTGGATAGTTCAGGTCTCCAGGGCATAGACAGGCATTCGGCACTCTCCCTGCATTTGGCTGGTGGGAGAATGTTGTAACGTGTAAATGTCCTGCATGAAATCTGATCTCTTGCAAACCATTGACTCTAGAAAAGTAACTAATACATCTCTTTTTCTCTCTCCCTGTCTCTCTTCCTCTCCCCCCCAGCTGCTACGAGATGGGCAGGCTTCTTCCACTGTGTGTTCCTGCCATGATGTTCCATTCGCCACAGATCCAAACCATGGTGCCGACTGACCACGGACTGGAACCTCTGGAACTGTGAGCCAGAATCAACCTCTACTCCCTGTAAGTTGATTTACTTCAGGTATTTTTTCACAGTTGCAGAAAGCTGACCATCTCAGATGACAAAATCCATGTTCGGAAAAAAAAAATCCATATTCAGTTAAGAGTGCGACATGGAAAAACTCTTCCTCTTCCCACAAGTGAAAGAGTAATGTAGCCTGTCGAAAATTTCTCCAAAAGATTAGGAGCTTCAGTCTCACACAAAGAAACCACCAATGAAGGAAGAAATTCCTTCCCCAGCATTTCATCAAGAAGACTGAGCATCCCCCAAAAAATAATAATAATAACAAAAATAGAAAGAGGCTTGGACCGTCGGGGAGCTATTTCAGCAGTGCCTAACTGTCATGAACGCGCCAGGCCATTAACACAGACAGACTCGTTCACGTCTTTCCACAACATCAGAATTCACTGAAGAGCAACAGATTCACAAACCGGTCAGTCCCATTGGTCTACATACTGAGTGCTCTGATTGCACCTGGTAGTTATAAACACAGCAATTGCAAGCTCTTCACTGCACTCCATCTTAATTATTAATATCTCCGACACCCCAGTCACATTTCATACCATATGTAGGTTACAGAAAGGCTGACAGACAGCTAAGGAGGCCGTGGATTTAACGAGGCGATGGCAGGTAGGGATAACAACCAGCAGAGGAGCTGTCAAGGTGAAAGGGGGCAGAGCTAGAGGCCCGCGGCCTGGAGATCTCGGAGTTTACACTGCGCGTTCCAGGATATGATGATGCTGGCTGCGTCACACCTGCAGCCACCGGCCTCCTTCCCTTTATGCATCTTGGATTCCAGCACTCGTTGGAAGGAGGCTGGATGAGCTCACATGCTTGGTGTCTCTGATGTCTAAGTCCCGTGTCCGTGTGCCCTGGATTTAATTTGGTAAGTCCAAAAGTAGTAATGTTTTGTTAATACAAATAAGTCATTTGTCAGTCTGGGCCTTGTGCTTGTGGTAGGTAGAGAGACGGTGGCTGCCACAAGCACAAAATGCTGAGTCATTTTACCTTAGCACTGTGCTCAGAATGGACTCACTCAGGGTGAGCTCGCCACACCTGCCGACTGGGGCCTGCCAGAGACGGGCCCTTAGCTCTGGGCAGCGAGGAAGGCTGGTGGGACGAGAGTGGTACTGTGGGGCAGGGGAGGTTTCTTGGCCATAGAAAGCTGAGACTCCTGTAACTGGATGCACACCAAGGCCACCCACGGACATTATCGCTGCCCCAAGCAGACGTGGCTTGGATAGGAACAGGGAGGCATCGGTCCTCGGTGTCACTGATTGCAAAGTGAATCTCAGAGACAGTGAATGGTGCTGACTCAGCAGGTGATGATGAAGCTTTAAGTGGGATGTATGGTTAGGGATTTGGGGGGAAGTGGAGTCTGACCTTGATCCCAAATCCTGTTCCACCCCCCTTTCCTGCCCCTTGTTCCTGGGATAGGAAACAGTGATCCAAAGATGGTAATTTTACCAAAGGTGTGTGCTCTGGACAGTCAGCTTTCTGTGTCCCTCTCTAGGGCTGTCTGTGGACGGCAGGGTGGGTGCAGAGCGGGGAGGAGGGCTCTGGGATGGGACTGAGATTCTGGGTGCAGGAAGGCAGGCTGGGGGTTCCCGTGGGATTGAGAGTTCAGATTTGTCCTTGAAAACATGACAACTATTGGGGAAGTTCTTTCTCTGGGAAATTACACACCAAAAAGCAGCCCAAATAATCAACAGAGTCCTTTAGGGTGCTTGATGTGAATCAACAACCACCGTTGGCTGGATAAGACCAGGGCTTAGTGTCCCAGGGACAGCCTGCTGGGGACACATCTGTGCACGGACTTCGTCTCCCAGAAACAAAACAAATGGCAGCCTCTGCTGCTGGATTTGGGGTGCTCCTCAGGGCAGGGAGACAGACTTCCTGTGCTCTGTTTCGTTTATTTACTTCTATTAATGTTGGTTGCCTCAAGGACCTCAGATAAAGTGGGATCTCACCCAAGAACTATAAACTGTCACTAAATGCCTGAAGGAAGAATGAATGAAATGTGCGGAGTTCCTCATGCACACCTATGTGTTATCTCTACAGACAAAAACCAACCTCTCATGTGAGTGAGGCAAAGTACAAAGTAAGAGAAAACCATGGGAAGGCTAGAAGAAGACAGGGAGGGACCTCCTACAGATGGGCCGGGGTCCAGGGACCAAGGGGAGGGGTGTGAGGAGGGGAGAAGGAGACAGGCGGAGTGAAGACATGCCAGGTACGAGGTCCTGATAACCTCGGTAAACTTGGGCATCACTCGCCAAAATCATGGACTGAGGTTAACAGAATCAACAAGACTGGAAAGGGGAAAAGGGGAGGGCAAGGGGGTTAACAAAAATAAGCTGTGCTACGACCTCATACCCACTCCCCAAGACGACTGTGAGACCCATTTACTACAAACATGTAATGATAAAATAAACACCACCGAGCTGTTTACCACCCTTAGAAGGTGACGCAGGGACACAGACATCACCAGTTTTATTCAGTGCTATATTCCTGTGCTCTAGCAGAGTCTCCAGCACATGGCGAGAGCCCAATAAATACTTAAAGACTGAAGAGTGCTCAGGGGACCCCTTCATTGAGCAAAGAGGTCTTTCCACATGCAAGTAACCAGCCTCTAATTTATCTTGCCCGCAAGAAACGAGTCAGCTGAAGTTGAGGTGTCTTTTTTTGGGAAAGCCACTAATCAGCTGACTCATCAGAAGGACAGAGCGCTCTTGCGGGTTTAACCCACATATGGTTGATCAGAGGAATTCGCGAGGGGAGGGTGGAGGTGCCTGCAGCCCGGCCTAGCCCGGAGTCACTCAGCTTGTGGGTGGGCTCAGTGAAACCCTGTCGCACTCAAGGCTGAGGTGCCTGGCTGCTGCAGTGCACCAGACAGTTTCCTTCTGGAAGAGAGATCAAAATAGATTGGCATACTGATTATTCCAGGCCTTTGTTACTCAGCCATAATGGAGAAGAAGAGGAAGAGTGTGCGCTCCAACTCACAGAAGCACACTTGATCTGCATGCGTCCCCGCGTCTCCTGGGGGTGAACCGATGAGCTGACAGGGAGTTCGGACAGTTAGCGGGAGACCTTTAAGAAAGAGTCCCCTGTCCTCGCTCGGTACTGGGGGGGAAGGCTGGCACAGTTTTCTATGGTAATGACCCTTGCGTCATAGCCTGGGTCAAATCCCAAGGAGAGGTCTTTCCTTTCCGTAATGGCAAGAATTGTTAACATTTTCTGAACACATGATTATCAAAGTTTTTTATTTGCTTTAAAAGAACTCTGCCAGTGAAGGGATTATATGGGGTTTGAAATGAGATGATTTACACACAGCTGAAGTATTTTTTTCAAAGCAAACGTGCTAATACTAAAATTCAGTGCCCTTCTTAGCGACAGAGGGCTTGAGTGGCCAATGAAGAGGCGATAACCGTGTCTGAAGAAAGCCATCTTCGTGCAGATCAAGAGGGCTAGCCGGCTGGTGGGTGATGACAGACAGGGCGGGTGACAGGTGTGTGTGGTGGACCCAGACCTTAGGGCTGGGGACCCGGGAGCCCTGAGTTCTCACCCCAACTCTGCCTCTTATGGACAGACCCAAGTTGCTCAATGTGTCCATGGCCATTCCCTCCGTAAATGATGTTCACAGAGTAGAGCCAGCAGACGCAGAGTGCTGGGGCGATGATGGGGAGATTACTAACTGCTGGTATGACGAGCATCACCACCATCAGCAGCATTTCTATCATCATTGCAAAGGAAGCAGTTCATAAAGAAAAGGCGACTTTTGTGGCAAGAATCTCACTGTGTGGCATCTTGAGTCCAGCCCTGTCCCCTCCCCGGCAAGACATGGCTGTACCAGGCTGGAGCCTCATTTTCCCCTTCCCAGGCCTCGCTCACGCCCCAGACAGGCGGAGATGGTTGGTCAGCACATCTGCACCCAGCACTGCCTGCCCCAGCTGCTCTCTGGGACGCGGAGCCTCCGTGAAGAGCACAGGTCCCTCTTCCTCTCATATTCGTGCTTTCACTGTCAAATCCCCACACCAGCAGCCTGGACTTCAGCCGACCTTCTCCCCACTCGCATCCTCCTCTGCTCGGGTGTCCTCTTCCTCTGCACCTGGCCTTCCTCTTCAGCCAGGGCGTCCTCCTTCCCTCTACACCCCTCCCCTCCGAGCAGTCCCTCTCCCATGAGCTCCTGTCCATGAGGCTTCCCTAACTTTCTACCCTCCACCTGTCCAGGTCTGTGCACTTAGCTTTTTGGACATCAGGGCTTCTTTTTCTCTCTGTTAAATGAGGGGATTGGCCTAAACTGCCAGTGCTCAAACATGGAGACAAGCCAGCCAGCCACGGGCAGTTTGTTGAGGGCACAGAGCCCCACCCCAGTCCTACTGAATCGGAATCCCCGGGGTATGAAAGGAGGGAGGCCAGCTGAATCAGAGAATCTCATGCCTAACGAATGAGGTACACTGACGCACCCAGTCCAGAAAGTCTGAAAACAGCATAAGCTTACACTCCACTGTAAACATGAGTTTCTTATTAATTTGGATCCAAAGCAGTTTCAGTTGCTTATTGTATGGAACATATGTAAGTTGGGGATTCGCTTCTGATATTTTATTAGCTGTATACAATTTCTAATAAAAAACCCATTCCAGGCAAACAGCCAGAGATCATGAGCTTTTTTGACACCAGCAGACTCCAGTCTGATGAGGAAACAACACCCCGCGTGCCCTGCCCGTGACCCGCAGTGGTGCGGGCGGCCCTGGCACCCGGCAAAGCCAGGCCGCCTACCCAGCGAAAGGCGTCTGCACCAAGCCGGCAGAATGCAAGTACCAACTTGAGTGCTTGAAGAGCAGTAGAGATGCTGGTGTCTTCTCACATGGTAACTTATTTTCTTTTTTGTTTTCTGAAAGACCCGAAAGGCTTAAATGATTTTTCTCCACTATCCCAAAACCCAAAATCAAGACAAACTAGCAGAGAAGACTGAAGCTCATCTGACGCCCCAGAGAAAGCTGGATTCCAGGCTGGCAGCAACACTGAGAGAGCAAAGAATTTGGTAATCAAGGTGTTTCATGATTTAATTTCCCTTGATTAGCACAGCAATTTCCTACACCCTCCTCAACAGTGCTAATCAATTTTAGCAACTGGTTGAGTGAAAATGCCACACAGATTGCTCTGGGCCCCAAACTGCTAATCAGTTCTGAGAACCTAAATCGATCTGCATTTTATCCTGTCATTTCTCGCTTGACATTTTTAATATCTCTCGTGGCTTTCAAGTCTGAGGAGTGAGTTTTCACATCCAATAATGAACTAGGACGACGTTCATTTAGGGCTCTGGACACGTCTCATCCCCCATGCCCCTCCTCCTTGTAGGATGACCGTGCAGATCTACAGAGCGCAGCGACATCAGCCGTCACGGTCTGTGCCAAGTGGCTGCACTCTCTCACCTCAGAAGGGAAGCTGCCTTGAACATGTTGTTTACATATACAAATGAGTTACCGGTATGTTATTAATTGAGTGGTGAAGATATCAAAGCCGGAGCACTTTCGAATGGAGAAATCATCACCTCCAGCCCCTCTCTCAGCTGGAGAGGTCAAGTCCCTGGGGAGACCCCGCCTGCCGTCCCGCTCCATCCACACCCAGGCTAATGGCCCATTCCAAGCAAGAGCAGTGTCCCGCATGTGGCTGAGGTAAGCGCGGAACTGCTGCCAACGGGAAGGCGGCAGCCTCCGATGCCGCACATTAGCCATATGCCCCGCAAACAGCCTGTCCTGGGTGATTTCAAGATGTACCAACCTCATCACATCCACTGAAATGTTTACAATGTTGTAAGCAGGGTGAGCCTGCTTCCTAAATTGAGATTTCTTTGCTGCAGATGTGCATAGACTATATTCACCCCTGCCTTTGCTGAGCAATTGAATTAAATCAGCAACCATCTGGATCCTCCGGCAATAACACATTTATTAGAGAAAGATTGGGGCAGCTCTTTGGAAATGAGGTCTGAAGACCAGCTTGTGTATATGACAGACAGTTACTGCATTGGCGGAATCTGGGGAGAGAGTGCACCGGAGGGTTTCCTGCATGATCATCAGCACCTGTGTGCCAGTTTCCTATTTCAAACTGTTAGGTCTAAGTGTGACAGCTGCAGGACACGGAGTCAGGCAGGGCGGGATCCAGGAGGCCAGCGCCAGCCTGGGACAGAAGCCGAGAAGCTGCAGACCGCCACTGGCTTGGGGACCCAGGGCATGCCAAAGCCCGCATTCCACCCTGGACTCAGACAGCCACGGCAACAAAGGTCGGGCTGAGGCCTGGGCAGAACTCAGACCGGCAAGGGCGCCTGCTGCGAGAAAGTGACAGTGGCCGGAGCCGGGGCCACAATCCGTGCCTTGATTCCCGCTGCCAGACTGATTGTGTCAATTAAAGCGACAGCCTTCTGGCCAGTCTCCCAGTACCAGCAACACCACTTCCGACCCAACATCTGCCTGTGCAGGAGATGTGGGTTGAGATGTCAAAGAGTGTCACGTCCTGCTGAACTGGTTTCCCATTGACCAAGCGCAGCTGGGACAGCTCGGCGCCCACCCTGGGGTCCCTGCCCACCCAGGCCTGTCTCCCAGCTGCTCGGCAGGGCTCTGCCCAGCTTCACACCTGTGCCCAGGTATGCAGTTGAGCTGGGTACGGCACCCCTCCTGGTCCCCTGTCCTCTGCCCCCACCTGCTCACCCAGCCTGACCTGTCCGTGGGATCATCAGAGCTCAGAGGACATTTCTCTTGGTTCTTTGACCATTCATTTGATTTTAGTTTATTGTTTATAATTAATGGAGCCCATCACATGAACAGATTAAAGAGGAATTTCACGTATCAGATGGATGCATACAGGTAAAGTGTATGACAAACCCAGTGCCTGTTCTTGGCAAAAATTCTCAGTGACTAAGGCCCGCAGGGGATTTTCTTGACTGAATAAAGATTATTTGTGACAAACCTACTGCTAACACAACTAAGGAGGAGAACTAGCAGCTCCCCACTATGATCAGGGGCAAGGTGACGATGTTCCCTCTAGCCAAGGAAAGCGTCTTTGTTTATAAATGATACGATCATCTATGTAAAGAATCCAAAAGAATAAGCAAGTTCCTTGGAATAATTAGGAATTGTAGAAAATTGCAGGATAAAAAAATTAATACACAAATATCAAATGCTTTCCTACCCACTGGCAATGAGTAAGTGATATTTGAAATTAAGAACTTATTACCATGTACCTTGCACTCCTGAAACTGAAATACTAAGTACAAATTTTTAAAATGTGTACACATCTGTATGACACATACTACAAAACACTCATGGAAGAAATAAAAAAACTAACGAGTCCATAATCAGGGACAAAAAGACTCAATATTGTCAAGATATCAGATCTTTCCAATTTGATTTTCAGATTCAATGCAATCCCAGCCAAAGGCCCAAGTTGTTTTTTGGAGTCAACAGACTGCTTCTAAACTTTACAGAGAAAGGTAAAAGACCCAGGATAGTCACCACAGCACTGGAGGTGAAGAAAGAAGAGCTGCCGCTGCGAGACTCTCCGAAAAGCTACCATTACCAGACAGTGTGGGGCTGGCACGACGCTGGCAAACAGGTCAGTGCCACAGAACAGAGAGCTACGTGATAATAACCAACTCACCTTTGAAAAAGAGGCAAAGGCAATATGGTTGAGCAAAGATAATTTTTCAACAAAAGATGCTAGAACAATTGAACATTCACGTTAAAAAAAAGCAAAACGAAACAGAATTTGGACAAGGTCCACTACCTACCAGAGCCAATCTCAAGAGAGTGAGAGGACAAACACAGACTGGAAGAAAGTATTTGCAGAAGACACATTTGATCAAGGATCACTATCTAAAATATATTAAGTTGGGGGCTGGGGATTTAGCTCAGTGATTAGAGTGCTTGCCTTGTAAGCACAAGGGCCTGAGTTCGATCCCCGGCACCACAAAAAAAAAAAAAATAAATAAATAAATAAAAATAAAATAAAATAAAATATATTAAAAACTCTGAAACTTAACAATAAGAAAATAACCTGTATCTTAAAAAAGTGGACCAAAGATCTTAAAACACTTTCACTAAAAAAACACATTGATGGAAAATCAGCATATGAAAAGATGCTGCTTATCACCTCCTGAGGGAAGTGCAAATTAAAATAACAATTGAACCTCTGCACACTGAGTTAGAATGGCCAAAATTGAGATCTCTGACAGCAAATCCTGGTGAAGACTGGAGCAACCAGACTCTTGGTCCTGCTGCGGAGCATGGAGGGGGCAGCCGCATAGGAGGACTTGAGCCAGTTTCTAATGAAACTAAACACACTTTTACTGAACAACCCAGAAATTGTTGCACTCTTTACTATTGTATTTGCTCAAAGTTGAAAAGTTATGTTCACACCAAAACCAGCTCTCTGATGCTTGTGGCAGCTTTGTGCACAATTGCCAAAACTGAGAAGCACCAAGATGTCTTTCGGTAGGTAGATGGGTAAACTGGGGTATTATTCAGTGTTAAAAATAAACGAGCTGTCAAGCTACAGACGTGGAGGAGCCTTCGACGCATGTCACGGCATGGAAGAAGTCAATGTGAGCAGCCTGACTCCAGCTATATGACATCTTGGAAAGAGCAAAACTGTGGAGACAGTAAAAGAAAAGAAAGGGACAGGCTAGTGGAGAGAGGGACGAGCAGGCGGGGCGCGGAGGGTTTGGGTGGTGAGGTCACTCCACAGGCTGCTCTCAGGGATGGTTGCCCCCATCAGATGCACAGGAGGAGGGAGTGCGAAGTGGACTGCGGACTTTGGGTGAAATGAAGTATCAACATGGATTCAACAGGCGGGACCCACCGACACGCCACCTCGCCGGCCTGTTGATAATGTAGGGGCTGGACACGTGATCAGGATGGAGAGACACAGGAAATATTTGCACTTCCTTCTCAATTTTGCTGTGAACCTTAAACCCCTTAAAAAAAAAAAAAGAAAATCTTTAAAAATAAGCAAAGATTTTAAATAAGAATCAGAAAGAAAAAGAGATGGCTCAGTCGTCAGCTTTCACTTTGGATGCTGAGGTGGTCTACGTAGAGCGAGTGTCAGCTGGTAGCCATGATGCCCTTAGAAATGGGGCTGTCCAGTTGAGGACAGTCTGTGTCATTGCTCAGACTGCTCTTCTGGTGCTGTGGGCCTGTTGCTACCCACAGAGGTAACGGCAGCCTAAACATGCGGTGTGATTGTTCAATCATCCGCAAGATGTTGGAAGAGAAGAACTCTGGGCTCAAACCTCCATGCAGCAACAGAAATTTCACAGCCCCCAAAGAGCAAAGTGTCTTTGTGGGAGCCCTGGATTCAGAGATTTGGAGACAAAATACAGTGCTGGTGGAGGCCAAGCCTTACCTGGTGGTTCTGGGAGGGGCATCTGCACACAGAAGGTCAGCTGGCTGGGCCCCCAGGGGCTTGGCAGCATCTGGGTCTTACTGTGGTCCCAGTATCACTGCCATCTGCTCGGGGGCCCAGGAGGAGTCCCACGCTGGGTCTCAGGAGACAGGCCTCGTGCCAGCCTTGGACCCCAAAATACCCCTGTGAATCTTGGCTGCACCCAGAGATCAGGGATATTTGCACGAGGACCCCGGGGGAGACACAGCTCACCCTGGAGCACCCTGAGCCCATGCCCAGCCCTCTCTGCTGGGCCTGGAGGATGGCCCTTCCCAGCAGGGCACCGCACCCCGGACCTGTAGACCTTGGCCCACTGTGGGTCTTACAGCCCTCCCCACTGCTGGTTGGGAGCCCTGGAGGGGCACCTTCCATGACCTTGGAGCCCAGCCTCATGTCCTCAGTCCCAGCTGTCCACCTGAAGCGGCCCCTCAGGGGTCCTGCCAAGGATGCAGGTGCCAAAAGACCCTTGCAGAAACTTGCATTTTCTGCTCTTCAAGTTTCCATGAGTCACTGCATCACTGGGATGGCCGATGAGTATAAAATATAATTCTGTACATTTCATGCCCATCATCACTGCTCTTGAGAAACAAAACCACAATTGCTTATTTTTCAAGAAATTGCACTTTCACTTTTAAAGTTCATTATTAATAAAAGAATGGACTATGAAATCAAACAATCCAAGAAATATAGTTGCAGTTCTCTGCACCCTGCGAAGGTGGAAGGTGCTGGAGAAAGAGCTCCTGTGCTCTCTGCCAGCAGCTACTCGGACTCCTCTTCCTTCACACATTTCCTGGACCCCAAGGTGTACTTCCCCAGGTTCTCAGAGGCCTTCTCGGGGCACCCCCGGTGTGTATACCACGTGGATCCCACAAAAGCATGTGAATTGTGGCTCTTTCCAGCACCCAAGTCCAGAGATAATTGGCCCTCGTCCTCTGCTCTGGTCTCAGCACCTGGCTTTGTCAAGGACTTCTGCACACAAGCACTCAAAGTGAATGCATTCATCATTATGCAGCAAGCAGGCCTGGAGAAGAAAGCAAAAAGCACAAGTCAGCTTTCACTTATCCTCTGCCAAGAAGGGTGCCTTGTGCTTCCCGAGCATACGTCTCGCCATTGCACAAGACCCCAGCAAGCCGCAAGGACATAGTTAAGGTCTGCAAAGCCTGGGCTGGGTCATTTCCATGCGACCACTCATAACCACACCACATTTCATTTAACAAATGGATTCAGCTGGGGAAACTGAAAGAGTAGATGGTTCCAGTAGGAGCAGCATGTGACAGCCTCACAGGCCTCCCTGCAAGACGTTGTCTCTCTCTTTCACTGCAGGATTCAGCCCTGGGATTGGAGAGGGGCACGTCCCGCAGCCCAGTTCCTGAGCCCAAAGCCAGGCCATCCTAGATCCGGAGCGCAGTCCGAGCTCTCCACCCTGGGCCAGCTACTTGCCCCAGCTGTGGGCACCCAGCCGTGGGGACCCCCTGGCTAAGCTCACACTCTTTCTAAAGCACTGTGGCTGGTGTGCTTTCAAAAGCGGGCTTGAGGACATGAGGTGCGCTGATCTTTGATTATGCAGATGACTGCTCATGAGCGTGTGTGAGGTGCAGCAGGTCAAATGTGAAAGTGGGAGTGACCCCAGTGACCTTCCTAGAAGCTGCCTCCTTCACCTTGTGTTTCAGCATTAAATCCCCATCTCCAGTGGGGTCCGGACACCAAGAGACTTGCCTCCTCGGGACATTGTTCCTAAACTCCTTCACTCAGCTTCTGACTGCCCTTCAAACCTTGCGCAGCCTGCTGGTCCCCACTGCTGTGTGGCTTCACGACAGGATCTGCTAATTACAGATGGTTTTAGAGGGGTTTTCCTCAGGCAGATCAGAGCCCAGCATGTGAGAAACGTGTTTGATTTTACCAAAATTTTCAGGAAAGAATGCTCCTAAGCGCCAAAAACGGGAAAGTTTCCACACGGCTCAGAATCTCACTCAAATCTGGCATGAAGACTTGGAGTTGGAATAGGGCTCCCCGATAACATGAATTTTTAAAAACACGCATGTTTTCCCATCGCGTCTGCTCCAACTCCCGCAGGTGTCCGACAGCGACCAGACAGGCGGTCACGGTGGTGGAATCACAGCGAGCTCGGGGCGCAGCTGGCTCCCAGAGCTGGGAGCAGAAAGAGAAACCTCCAGGGCTGCAGCATGCGGGACCACCTACTGCTGTTTTGAATCATCCAAAGCCGGCGCTCCTGCTGCATGCCGGAAAAGGGGGGCTGCTCTGTGTGTCCCCCACTAAGTGGCAGTCGGTCAGGTGTGGAAAACCACGAGTGCTTCTGAGAGGGATCAGAGGCGAAGGAAAGAGCCCTGCGTGCCCTTGAGTCCCGTGTAGTATCCGAGGGGCTCTGCGTACACTGGTTGAATTAACTGCCCCACAAGAAGGGGCTGAGAGAAATGCAGGATGCGACACCGTGAGGAGGAGACAAGAGATGGAAGCCGCCGAGGTCAACAGAGCAGGAGATGAGCAAGGAGTTAATAAGATAAGATAGACACCCAGAAGAACATCGGAGGAGCACTGGTGTGCGACAGGTGAAGAGTGCCGTGTCTCCGCGAGAAAAACACAGTGGGGAAACGAACAGCGAGTGTCTCAAACAGCACCCATAACCACGTCGTCTTGGAAAGGCAGTGGGAGGGACTCGGGAGAAAGGGTAAGACTGAGGTCCCAGAGAACTCAGCCATTTTCCAGGAAATACAACCATTAGAGGCTGCAGCTGCGGCCCCATCTCCTGAGACGGCCTCTTCTCGGGAGGCTGCCGCCCCACTTAATGCATAGAATGAGGGGTCGGACCTTCTTCCTGCTTCCATCGAGGGGGAAAATTCTTAAAAACTGTAATTACTCAAAAAAATTCAACTTCCTAAGATGAAAGGGGAAAGAGACCCAGCTTTGTTACACCAGCCATTAAGAGACCTGAGAGCTGCAAACGACGCTGAGGAATCACTAAAGTTCAGTACACTCTGCTACAAAGTCAGGAATATGTCACAGCTCCCTGACGAATCTTCCTGCTCCGTGGTCCAGAGCCTCACCTACCGCATCTGCAGGGAGTCGTTCTGTGGCTCCAAGTCAGTTACCCCCAGAACATTTTAAAATGACTGGTAAACTTGCCTCGAAATTACTGAAATGTAAGAGGATGCAAATCGCAGGTTTGCTGAGCTGGAGACTTGAATTACGTGATGTTTGCCATCTCTATTTTTTTACTTCTTAAAGTTACAGCTGCTTTATTACCCTTAAACAGATTCTTGCCTATCAGTACACACTGCATACATGTGTTGAAGTATACGGCATCATGTACACATACCGTATGTATGATTATTTCATGTTAGTCAGAAATTTTAAAAACCTGTATAAGAAGCTAGTGATGTTGACTATCTGTTTTGATCATTATATAGATGTACTTAATTAGCACTCTGTGCCCCATACACAAGTACAATTAAATTAATAATAATTGAAGAAGCAGAGCTCACCGTGATTACTTGATACAAATAGAATCATGGTCCAAGGAAAATATTCCCTGTTTGGAACTTTTAAGTTATTCTTTGTCGTTACATAGCTTGAAAAAGTTTTACAAATCTGAATTTCAAAAAATGAGTTCTCTATGGGGTGGTGTGATATTAATGTTGAGTTATTATTTAATAAAATAAACGACTCAGAGAGATGAGTGCAAACAGAATTTATCCAGAATGTCTGTTGTCCTTGTCTAAATTAGTGGACTAAACAATTCATCAACATAGCACTTTAGTTTTGCATTTGTAGTCACTAAATAAGGCAGGTGTCCTTGGTGGCAAACTCCTACACTTAGAGGGAAAGAGCCGTGGCCCCTTAGAAGACTGACTCACATCCAAAGTGGATTTTTCTTTTTATTTCACCTAAAACTCCTTAAGAGGAACCAGCTGACATCACCAAGTCACTCTGACTCATTGTTTTAGGAAACCTGGAGTAAACTCTGATCACTCTGTACTGACTTCCCTGCCCAGAAGCATCTGTGTCCGCCATTTTTCTTTCTTGACCACGTGACATATGGCCTTGAACTGCGTGTGCTCAGGAATGTGCCTGGCCCTGCATGTGCTCTCCAAGGTCTCCATGCTTTCTTTGTTTGGGCGAGAACTGCCTTACCCATAACCCCTGTGAGCTTACCTGTGGTAAGCAATAAATCTTTCTCCACTCTTTTATCTCTTGGTTGTGCTTTTTGGCTTTGCACTTGCTGAGATGAGGACCTGAGGCATTTGGTTACACATTCATGAGCAACTTGGGACAGTTGAGAATTTTCCACACATTCCCTTTGATGGGCCCGTGAATTGTATGTATTACGATCAAAGTCTTATTAAGTAGTGACAAACTAAAATTGGACAATTAACTTTGTTTAAAATCTTACTCATTTTTTAATAGAAAGGAAATCCGCTAGCTGGGCATGGTGGCATACGACCTTGTCTGACAATAAAAGAATAAAGAGGGATAGGGATGTGGCCCAGTGTAGAGAAGTTGCTCAGCATTCATGAGGCTCTGGGCTCAATCCCCGGGGTGTCAAAGAACTCCTGTTTCTGACCATCACATAAAAATATCTGCTGCTAACTGTGGTCTGAACAGCCCATGCCCTCAGGTGCTGGGAAACTCGCCCCGAGTTCTGCAGTGAGGGAAGGGTCTCAGGTGTGTAGATGTGGGAGGCTGAGCGCGCTTCTACTCCCTCTCAATTCTTCAGATTTTGATCCCACCCCCAGGACTTGGTCTTCTCTATTTACTTTCATTTCAGCAGTCAAGATTCTGAAAACCTGGAAAATTATTTCAACATTTCCAACCTCCATGTTACCCACTTCCTCTAACTGTGGGAAATGCAGGTACCATGTCAACATGCCACAGCCATAGAAAAACATCGATATCCCTTTGCTTTATTTTGCTATGAAGATTCATGTACTAAAAGGTTTTTAGTAGGGTGTTCATCCTTCCCTTCGTCAATTTCAAAAAAAGGAAATCATAAAGAAGCTGTGGTATTGAGATTTGTAAGAAATATTGATTCTAAAGTTGTAGCTATTTTTCACAACATGCTGCCCTTTTCTTGTTCAGTCTTGCTATTTATTTTATGCAGCCGCATACAACTTTCCAAAGACAGGGCAATGAATGGAAGACGGCCCGTCCCCTGACTTGGGAGTGGTATTTTCCTCTTGATGCTATAAAAAGCAAATAATAAAAGCACAGGCAGAGGGAAAAGACAGCAATAGAAAAGCAGGAGAGAAATCCCAGTGAAGAGAGAATGTCAGTCCAAGCTCTCAGGACTTCAGGGACACAAGGACATCTTTCTACTTCTGTGGCACCAGCTGTCATATCCTCTCACTCATTTCCTATTTTCCTTTTTGATTCTTCTCTCTTTCTTTCTCAGTTCACCTCGCTAAGATTTGGACAATTTTGTTGATCTTTTCAAAAAAGTCACTCTTATTTCTGCTGTTTTTTTATTGTCTATTTTTGTTTATGCTATAATATTTATTTTATTGCTCTTTCTAGCTGAGAATTTACTTTGCTCTTCTTTTTCTACTTCCTTGGGATACAAGTTTAGGTTGTTGATCTAAGATCTTTCTTCTTTTTATATGTCAGCATCTATCCGTGCAAAAATCCCTCTTAGTCCTATTTCACTCTATTCTTGACATTCATTATGTTATGTTTTTGTTTTATTTTGTCATATTTTCTAATTTCTGTGTGATTTCTTCTATGACTCATCCATTGTTTAAGAATGTATTATCTGACTTCCATGTATTGGTAAAGTTTTTATCTTGATTCCTGGCTTCCTTCTGGTGTGATTATAAAAGACAGTCTCTGTGCCATAGTTTGGATTTGAAGTGTTCCTAAAGGCCCACTTGCTAAAGGCTTGGTCATCAGCCTGTGGTTCACTTGGAATGTGATGCAATCTTTAGGAGGTGTGGCCTAGAAGGAGAAAGTGAGGTCACTGGGGGCATGGCCATGACCCTGGCCCTTCCCCTTCTTCTCTCTTGGCTTCTCAGCCACCATGAGGTTTACAGCTAACTCTACCACATGCTCCCTGCCAAGTTGAGCTGTCTCATTCCAGGCCCAGAGCATTGTGGCCACCAACCATGGATTTAAGCCTCCAAAACCATGAACCAAAATAAAACTTTCCTCTTTATAAGTTCATTATCTCTGGTATTGTATCATAGTGATGGAAAACTAGCACAGTCTATTATTTTAATCTTTTAAAGTATGTTAAAACTACTTTTGTGGCCTACTTGCAGCCAATCTTGGATAATGTATGTTTGAAGAGAATGTTCATTCTGTTGCTCCATACAGTGCTCCATATGAGGCCTTTACATCCAATCAGTCTATAGAATTGCTCAAATCCTCTACTTCCTCATTAATCTTTTGTCTGGTTGTTCCACTCATTATGGAAAGTTGAGCATTGAAGTCTCTTGCTATCATATTGTTGCCTATTTTTCCCCTCAATTTTGTTGACGTTTCTTTCATATATTTAGAGGTTCTGATGTTTAGTACGTTAATGTCCACTAAGAAAGCTGTACTTCCAGGCATAATGGACCAAATTTTTCTTAACTCAGCTGTGCTGAAAAGCAAATCTAAATTAACAAGATTGTCCCTCCTCACTAAATAGAAGAAATAAGTCTGTACAACAGGAAGCTTTTTTGGACCAAGACTGAGAAGCTAAGCATGGTGCTGCATTTGTCAGTTTCAAAAGGAGCCCTGAGAAGGCTGCACAGCTAAGTTGTTTCCATGAAATGGCAACAGCTGGGCTTAAAATGTTCCATGAGGTCACTTCAACATTCCAAGGTTACAGTTGGGACAATGAGAGGCCACACTCCAGAGAAAGAGAGAGCCAGAGTATCCACCCCAGCCAACCCATTACTAGGGATTAGGGCTTCTCAGGATCTTTGGGCCCTCCACTGGTTTGAGAGGAATTGGTACTTCTAGACACAGAGCCCAAATATCTACTAGGAGCAAAATAGAACCTCTCTAGTGGAAACAAGATAGTTCAGAAGCTCAAATTCTCCCTAGAAGTTTCTTCTAGAATGTCTTAGTTAATATGTTTAAGGAATTAAAAAACAAAGTGGAGTACTTAAGTCAGTAATTGAAACAATAAGATAAATCAAGTGAAATTCTAGAACTAAAAAAATACAAAAATTGAGAATTTAAAATTAAGAATGCAAATGCCCATCAACAGCAGAATGGATTAAGAAAATGTGGGATTTTTTATACAATGGAGTACTACTCTGCCATAAAGAATGATAAGCTTGAGATATTCCTAGGTAAATGGATGCATTTTGAGACCATACTCTTAAGTGAAATAAATCGGACACACATGTTTAAATACTGTATTGTTTCTCTGGTGTGAGAAACTAAAAGTGTAAATAAAGACTAAAATGTATTAGATTGGGAAAGGGAAGAAAATGTCCAAATGGGAAAGGGAACAAAGGAGAGGAAAGGAACAGAGGGACAAGAGAAATAAGAAATGGAAGGAAAAAAATGGAAACAAATCTTTTGTAAATAGGGAGGGAGGAGGGGAATGGGAAAAAAAAGAAGCAACAAGATATATCATGTACAGGTACAAATCCCCAATGATGAATGTTATCAATATGTATATCTAAAATGTACCATTAAAATAAAATAAAAAATTATAAAAAAATAAAAATAAATAAAATTAAGAATGCATTGGTTGCATTTGAAAGCATATAAGTTATATCTCAAGTGTGAAAATTTTGGAATATCTGGGGTTGCGATTCCAGAAGGAAGGGAAAGAATGAACGAACCCAAGCAATATTAAAGAAGATAATGGCACAGAATGTTCTGAATCTCATGAAGATATCAAGCAATAAATTCAAAAGTTTCTGCTAATTCCAATTAATATAAATGCACATGCACGCACAAACACACACACACACACACACACACAGAGCTATAGGCATATCCTAGTACAACTGCTGAAAACCAAAGACAAAGAGAAAAATGTAAAAGGATCTAATCAAGGAGACACTCTTCTTCAAATCTGCAGCAAATTCACATATGTCTAACTCCTTAACATAGAGACAGGAAACAAGATGACATTGAGTATCTTTAAACTGCTGAAAAAACTAGATGTCAATCTAGAATCTACATTCAGTGAAAATATCTCTTAAAACTGAAAATGGAATAGGAATGTTTTCAGACAAACCAAATGCAGAATAATTTGTTGCCAGCAGACTTCCACGAAAGGGTACATTAATGATGATCCTTAGATGGAGGAAATGTCTCTGGAGGAAGACCTTCAGGATGGGTCCCTCTCCACACGGGTAAACCCCACGTGCAGGTTGGGAAACACAACCACGAGGACACACAGGGGTTTAGATGACAAATGAGACAAAACACTGAAATAATAAGTTGGTGTTAAAGAATGAATGTGCTTCAGTTTATGAAGGTCCTGGTGTTGTTCAAAACACAGGGTAACAGTAAAAGCATACGTAATGAATACGTCAATAGGACTGGAAAGAAGAAAAACAGAGTGATTTAAAACATGACTAAAAAATTCAAAAGGAGACAAAGAGTGAGTGGAATGAAATATTGAACAGGTGGGACAAACAGCACATAGAAAGATGGAAAATTGAAAACCAAGTCATTCCATTCAATTTCAATTCAGTGAAAATCCCCCGCCCAGGACGAATCTGGGAAACACCCAGGCTTCTGCTCGCGGGAAGATGGAAGAGCTCTCGTGGTCTGCACCCTCGAGGACAGCTCATGGTGCCCAAAGTCACACTGCTGAGGAAGCTGCTTGCAGCAGAAGTGAGAGGACCAAGCTCGGGGCAGAAGACCCAGCTCCTCTTTCCAACTCCACCCACCACACACAGGGCCAAAGGCAGCGCTGGGCCTGCCTCTTTGCTGGAAAGCTGGTGTGGCCAGAACCGATTTGAAATGCTGAAGCAAGAAGCCTTAAGGGAAAACAGACATTTTATAGTCATCAAATTACTACAAAGACAAAAGGAAATTCTAAATTTGTAGGCACCTAGCCTTAGCGCCTCTGAGCATATTCAATAAATATTCACAGAATGAAAACTGACAATTCAGGATTATAATGGGAAATTTCTGCACATAACTCCTAGTATATAACAAAATACTTAGAGAAAAAAGTCAACAGGTGCGTAACAGACTTGGAGTGCACCATTAGCCAACTTGACCTGATTGGCACAAATAGAATTTTGTATGCAGTCACTACGAAGTGCACATTTTTCCAATTGCAAGTGAGACATTTAATGAAATGGACCGTATGCTGCACCGTTAAGCAAGCTTCATAAAATTTTAAAGCTTTGTACTAGGCAAAATAAAGTCCCTGACCACAGTAAAAATAATAAAATTAATAAGAAGAAGCTAATAACAAAAATTTGATAAGAAAAATCCTTTAGAAGATAAATTATAGCCATTTAAAATAATTCACAAGTCAGACAATAGGAGAAATGAAATTAGAAAATTATTTTCATATGAATTGTAATGGAAGTAGGATACAAAATTGATAGGTGTTATCCAAAGCTGTGTTTACTGAGAAATGCATAACCTAAAATTCATAAATTAGAAAGACAGAAGACCACCAATGACCTTATTTACAGTTCAAAAGTCTACCAAAACAAACAGACAAAAAACAAATTAATTTGCATCAAAACTAAAGATATTAGAAGGTGGGAAATAATAAGACTAGATCAGATTGTAACAAAATAAAAATGCCAAATATAATAATGAAAAGCAAAATAAATTATTTGTAGACTAATAAAATTGATAAGCCATTGGTAAGTCTGACCAAGAATAAATGAGAGAAGAAAAAGTTACCAATATCAGGTACATGTTCTACAAAATGTCTCTCCTTTTAAACTTTTATTTTCATTGGTATGTTTGCTGTAGGTAACGATGACAGTCCTCATGGGGAATTGGTACGTGCTATTGGCTATGAGACACTTTGGATCTTAAAATACAAGAAATTGATGATGTAAAGAACTCTATACTTCTGATTTCATGAAATAGTAAATAAAATTTAAAAATATAAAGTAAAAGCATTTATCAAAATCTGAGAGCTGTTCTGTCTATTGAAGAAATTCGATAAGTGACATTAAACATTCTCATAAATAAAACTATAAATGCAGTTTATAGTGACAAATTTCAGCAACATTTTAGGGAGACATAACACCAGGCTTACCAGATCTTATCTAGAAAAGAGAATATGAGGTCTCATTTTTCAACTTACTAGGAGTTCAGCATAAACATGGTGTGTATCCCCAAAAAGATCATCATAAGAATGTTAAGAATGTCCAAATCCAGGCCAACTCTTCCAAGAACTATACAAAAAAATGCTAACGAAAATAGTAACAAAATAAAAGTATTGTGGCATAAAAAAAGCACAGCCAATTTAGATGGGTTGAAGACAAAATTACTTAAAGATCTTAATCAGCTTTCTTTGTGATTCTGGAATTGGACACATCATTCCCTAAAGTAGAAAGCATGTTCCAATGGACTGAGAAGAAGGGCTGACTTCACGGGCAGAGAAGATCTGAAAGGGACAAACACAGAGAACAAAGAGCAGATGGGCCACTGCAAGGGGACTTTCCGTGTCTGGGAGGCACAAGGGAATAAAAGACAGAAAGGTAACTGGCTAGCATGCGCTCAGTGTGCCCGCGCAGGACATGGATTAAAGTAGAACTTCATTGTTGTGCTCATCGAAACCTGCCTGTGTTGGAAAGTGACTGGTATCTCTCTAATCCTGTTCTCTCAGATGATCAGGTAACAATTTATCTTCAATTTGCTGACATAAAAATTTACTATGAGTGACTCCATTTTGATTTTTGTTTTAGTGTGTTGGGATCTAGTGTAGGAGCTTAAACCAGAGCTACAGTCTCTTATCATTTTTATTTAATAGGTGTGTTCTTCAAGTACAAGGTTGAAAACCAAAAAATACAATTCATTATTCACTAATATTACAAAGGAAAAATAATGTAATTTTTGTGATGGATGCAGAAAAACAATTTCAGTAAAGGGAGTTTTCTGAATTTGATGAGAACTACATATAAAAACTCTGCAGCACATGTTGTGCTTGATGGTGACGTACTGAAATCTTCGCCTCCGAGGCGAGGGTGAGGCAGCCTGCTGGCCACCACGGCATCTCTCCACCTTGCTGGGGGCCCAGCGCTGCGATGAGGCGAGAAAAGGAAGTATTGCTTGTAATAAAAGATGTGTGACCGCCATTTTTTTGCAGACTAAATCTTTACATACAGTAATTCCAAAAAGAATTATGTTAGGATTCCAAGTGTCTACGAGGTCAATACACTTGGGAAGTACCATAAAGGACTGGTGACAAAAGAGAAGTTTTTACAGACATAATGTACGACATCAAAGCCCTTAAACTCCCAAGAATAAAGTCAATGAAGGACATGGAAGTTTTTCACAGAAAAATGAAACTTAAATTTAAAATTATTTTACAGAAAAAAATTTAAAACATACATAGATAGAATGATCACCAGTGTTCATGGATTTGAAAATTGAGTATTACAAAGAGGTCAGTCTTCTGCAGTGAATAGATAGAGTCATTCTATCATAACCACAGCGCCATCAAGGATCCTTTCCTTTCTTTCTTCACTTCTTTCTTTTTTTCCTTCTTTTCCTTCAGTGACAAATGAGTTTTAAAATTAGGTGAAATGAAAAGATAAAAAAATGGGCCTGTTTTTGCCTTCTCTTTTATTGCAGAACCCTAACGTAGCTACCCTAACATCTTATCATTAGATTCCTGAATATAAAATAAAGAGTAATGTGTGGATTTATGCCCCAAGACAGACAAAGAATGCTCTTGGCCACGTTATGTAGACAGCTGGTGCTGGTGACAGTATAGCAGACACGACAGGTGGTAAATCCCTCCCCCAAGACAGAGCACAGCAGTTAAGATTCCCGCTCCACAAAACAATATGGATGAATCTCACCAATGCACTGTTGGGTAAAGAAAACTACTTACAGAGAACACTGCAAGTGAGTGAATCTATGACCCCTCTAAATTTCATACACTGAAATCTTTGACCCAAGACGGTGGTACCAGGTTATCGGCCCTTTGGGATGGACTAGGTTACGGAGGAGACCTTCCTGAATCGGGTCTGCACCCTCATCGAACAGGCCCACAACTCTGCTTGCCCCATGCACCATGTGCGGGCCCAGCAGGAAGCATTATCTGTGAACCACGAAGCAGGTCCTCTCCAAATCTGCCAGTAACCTGATCCTGGACTTCCGGCCTCCGGAACTGTAATGAATTTCTGCTGTTTATAAGCCACTCAGCCTATCATATTTTATTTCAGCCATCTGAACTGGCACAAAAATATAAAATTTGATTCCATTATTTAAAAAATATCAAAACCAGAGCAGCTCATCTATGGAGTTTAACATCAGGACATGGCTGTGTTTGGAGAACTGGTCAAGTAGGGATCAGAAGAGTACAAATGCTGGGCAAAATGGTGTTGTGGAGGCCGGGGACCTGGGAAAGACAGAGCCCACCAAGATCAAAGGTAAAGATCAGAGTACACTGTCAGGAGGGAAGAGCAGGCAGGACAAAATGACATCTGGGCACGGGAGCAGGACGAGTGTTGTTCTTACAGAGAAAATGTAGGTTGGAGGGACAGAGTGGCTTGGGCCAGGGACATGGAGAGACGTGAGGGATGACAGGATCATGGGGTCTTCATTTCCTTGGGCCAAGGATGCTCCTTATCACCCTGCGATAGGCCGGACCAAGGCTACAGGGTCACAGTTGTTACAGGAGGGGCTGTCATGGCCACTTATGGGAAGTGGGTGTGCTGTGGTCAGTTTTCAAACATCTCGTTTGGGAGCAGAGGACACGACTATGACACAGGATCTCTGGGAGCCTGAGATGGCCTCTCCCCGGATCCTTAGCTCCCCATAGTTATTTTATTTCTTGATACAGATGAGACCACATGACTATGTTCACTTATAGTCTCTAAAATAAAGTGTCTAAAATACAAAGTAAATGCAACCTACTAGATTTGCTGTAGTTTTAATAATAAAGTCAGATTTTCTGGGTTTTAGTTTTTTTTTTTTTTTTTTTTTTTTTTTGGTGCCGGGGATCGAACTCAGGGCCTTGTGCTTGCAAGGCAAGCACTCTAATCACTGAGCTAAATCCCCAGCCCCAGTTTTTCTTGATAATATACACACCACTCACTTGGGCCCAGAGTCCTTGCCTGTGAGATCAACATGAATGCACAGCTTCCAAGAGTTCACTGGAGGAGGAAGTTGAGCTAAGGAATTCGGAAACATGGAGAAATAAGAAAGATATAAGCACAGACATAAGCGCTGTGTAAAGGGACACAGTGGGACAAACCTAGGGAAATGGGGAAGGAAATGAGGACCCCTCCAGGGCCAATATGAAGGGCACTGACTGAGTCCCATCATGGCATTATATTTTTTGTTGCCAATTCCTTTATTTTTCCCTTTCTTACCTACACCCTGCTTGACTGTTCATCCACCGGACTCGAGGCACTTACCTGTTGGCTGGGGTTCCTGTGCAGGCCCTGAATGGCGGATGTGAGCGGAACATCACAGGCCACAGAACTGCTGATGTGCAAGGGAACAATGGGACGTGGCCTGCTTCCATGTCAAGCTCGCTCTCTTCTCTCCCAGGTCCCGCCAGTAGCAGCCTGCAGCTCCCTGAAGCACAGCTATCCCAGTGCCAGCTGCACGTAGGTCCCTCACAGTGCTATGCCGTGCTCCTTGCTTGTGCAGGGGTCTGCCGTGCTGGCTCAGTCTCTGTTTTCTGGGTGTTTCTCTGGTGCCCTAATCTGTGAATATCTTGTTTTGTTGGTCTCCCCCTCGCAGAGTGGAGGGGAAGTAGTCAGGAGCCTACGCCAGGGTCCAGCCGCTGATGCAGTAGTGGCTCCTTCCCTCGGGATGCTCCGCCTACTCACAAAGGGGCATGTTCCCCAGATCTGGGGTGTAGAGGTGCCATGGTCCATGACCCAGCTTCCCTTTTGAAACCCTCTGATGCTGGACTGGATCTGAGCAGCTTCGATTTGACCCTCTGTGTCTGACTTTCTCTGACTCCCTCCTTTCTGGGCAGCTGTGTTTCCTGGATCACATCCTCCCAGCTCCCTCACCACTCCCCAGTCTCTAGTCAGCTGTGATGGATCTTTCATCGTGTGTGTTTAGGTGAGATGTGTGATAGTCCAGCACACAGTATGTGTATAAAGAAATACATATGACTAAGTAGGCTAGGATGAGCTCTTCTCTCTTCTTTTTATCATAATTTTGATTGATACCATTAGTTTAAATTGTTCTCAAATTTCTGTGGTCTGTACTGCATTCAATGAATTTTTAAACTAAGAGAAATTCTTAAAGCTTGTTATCTATTTTGAAGCCCAGCAGAAGAAATAAAGTTTCCGTAATTAGTATAGTTAAAAATGGTTATTAATAACATGCCCCAAATCCATTATGCAATCAAAAACACTGCTTGCTTTAACGGTCTTTCAGCTTTGTCATTTCATGCTTGGATAATATTGGGAAAAAATCTCTTTAGTTACCTGCTATATCAAGATTAAGGATATAAAACAGCAAGTTCTTTTGCCTGGAAGTTTTCGAAATTTACCTGTTGATGTCAGCTCTTAGCACCAAATAACTAAACTTTCTTGTCAATCCAGGAAACTAAAGGCAGAGATTTTTGTGATCATCGACCACTTATAATGTTGCAATAAGTCAATTCTGAAGCTTATAGTTAGCTCATAGTTCTATGTACGGGTTTGCTTATACAAATTAATATCTGTTATCTAACTGACATCCAAATTGGACTAGGTATTCTATATTTTTATTTGCAACCCTACTTATATAATAGTCATAAGAAAACCTAGAATTGCAGTAATAAAATTCACACTGTCTAAAGGTGTCTGGCCAAAGAAAGATTTTATTGTTTTTTTTATTAGTACAAAATATTTATTGCCACCAATCAACACAAACCTACTTAACTATTTAAGAAGCAAAATTTTGACTGACTTATTTAAAATATCTTAATACATATTTGAATGAAAGCCTTATCAAGAGGGTATTTTTGGACCGTTGCTAATTCTTGAACTGTTCATTACTGTGGCTGGGTTCATACGGCAATACGGCTGGCGGGCAAACCTGATACGCTGTCAGGTGAATTGTTCACTTTGGACTCCTGCTCGTAGCGAGGCTTCCTGATGAAGGAAGGGCTATGCTGACTGCAGTTGTGGCCAAGCTTTTTACCTGCACAGGAGCTAGGATCAAAGACTTCAGAGACAGGTGCTACTCTGCCCAACATAGTTACTCAGAGGAATGCAAAGGGCGAATTTTCTTTGTAGGAATTCCTTCCTTCGTGGTGTGAGTTGTGGGTTCAGCGCTCATGGACTCAGTACGTAAGGCCTCACGCATAAGGATGTATCTGTAACAATCCGTGACAAGTTAAAATGATACCTTTGACTCTACAGTACATCACAAAATGTTATAAGACTCCCACTAACATCAGGTAGAACGGATATCAGTAAATTCATTGTGCAAACATTGTTCGCTTGTTGCTAACCATGGCTTCATTAAAAAATACAATGTGATCACCTCTCCTAATATAAGAATACTGATACATTTTTAAAATGATTATTATATGACATAGAGCTTATTGAGCACTCACCTAGGTCGGGTTTGCCCTGGCTTTGCTTGGTTAAATCTTCTGCCAGGAATGCAAGCTTATTTCACTCACACATAGTCAGAAGTCCAGGCAGACTACTTCACAATAAGAAACTTCAAGAATCACATTAGACTTAGGAGAATTCAGTTCAAATGAAACTGATGGCAAGAACGTAAAATGACTGTACTTAATAAATCACTTGGTTGTTATTCTCTGTTTTGTTCTCCAACTAGCATTTAATCAACTAGCATTTAATCCTGACATTAACACCAAGAAATCGTCTACACCCAACAAATACAGGGAAAGCAAAAGAATTACCTGATTACCAGAGTTCTCGCTATTACTAACATGAAGAATGGTATCATATAAATAACCGAAGGGGTACGATATGTTATACCAGGAAGCCAAGTGACGGTGATGATCAGGTTGTCAAGCGTTTCGGGAAAGGATTTGACACTGTAGAAGACAGTGCCCTGTGTGTGGCACTGCTTGCAACCAGGTGCAGCTGCCTTCTTGGGTCCAGGAGTCCGGGCTGCATACAGCAAGTGTGAGCTCACACAGGAGCAAGAGACTCCTGCAGCCGACAAGCTGCCGATGCAGGGACCGTCAGCTGCCCATGAAGACAGGTGGTGAAGGGACCACCACCAGGAAGGAGGATCTGAGCCTGGCGGGGGAGGGTAAGCATCCCAGTGTGGTCAGGGAGGAGGGGAGGAAGAACAGCAGGACCCGTGGGATCGGGAAGAGAAGGAGGTTGACATGCAGGAATTCTGAGTGACTAGCAAGGGTCCTTGGGACCCGGGATTCAGAGACGTTAATCCAGCTGTTTAACCTTGAAAATCAGTCCTGAAACCAGTTTTTCAAGAATGCACATGCAAGAAAGAAGCCAGCTCCTCTGATCCATGCTGTTGACCTCTCAAGTGCGTGCAGAAGACCAGTGACTACCCCCCTGGGAGAAAAATGAGCATCTGTGATCCTAGAAGACGTGCGATGAGTCCACACCTGTGCCAAAGAACCCGACACCCCTTCTCACCATCCAGTCCACAAGCAGCCTCTCTCTGCTCCCATCCTGTAAAGTCTCTGGGTACCGACTGACTGAAGAGCCAGTTGAGAGCTTCTGTTTTCTAGCTCCTGACTCCTTGCCCGCTGACCCTTGCAGTAAACCTCGCTCTTTTTACAATCCTGTGCATGGTCGGGCAGCTGCCCCTTGCTCTTATCAACAAGAGCAGCAAAGATGGGACTGTCCCACGGTTAGAAGCAGGCTGACTGACAGCAGGGAAATCTGGCATCATTATTGAGTATCGCTGTGAGACTAAAGATACTGGAGATAAGCAAGATGCACACAAAATACACCTCGGTAGCACGGGGTGATTTTGAGCCCATTATTTTACGAAACAGCAGACAGAGGAGAAGCTCTGTGAGCAGAGCAGGACTCATCCTTTGTGAGGGAAATATCTTCACATGAAGTCTCCATCCCTAAGAGTGATCCTCTCTCTACACCAGGGTGAGAAAGTGACTAAGTCACAAGACTCTGACCAGTGGGGAAGGCACTGAGCTAAATCTGCACAGCAGACCTGGCTGCTTCTCCTGGTCACGTTCCCGTAGCACGTCTGCTTCATGTGCTTCTTCCTCTAGTATTTTTAAGACGCTACATAACCTGGCATTCTAGGCCACCCCTTTGGGGTTCACCTAGGACCCTGCTCTTTTCCCACGTGTCTATGAGAGTCACATGTTAATAAGTTTGTTTTCTTGTTAATCTGCCTTTTGTTACAAGCATGAAGGTAAGAATTTGGGAAGGGATGGATTTCTCTTCTCTTCAAAGTGAATGAAATGATCACTTACAAGGAAGAATTGAAGCATAAGCCAATTTGTGAGCATTACAGTGCCAAGTAGCACTGAGTGAATTCAGGTCTTCTGCTCTACATAAATCCACCCAGTCAGTGAGGAGACTGTGAACAAAACCACCAAGTCTCCATCAGTGATCCCACATGCAGGGTGAAGAGGGGCAGCGGAAGAACAGAGCACGGACAGATGAGGCTGTCTCTGAGGAGGGAGGCGAGTGGCCATAAAGCCTCACTGAGTTCTCCTGGGTCCAGGACAGCTCTTGAACACACAGAAAAGGGAAGAAGAGTATCACCAAGACCCGGAATGAGTCCTACTGAACTGAGTCTCCTGATTTGAGCAAGGTCCTAGCCCGCTAGGTTGCAGCCGCAGCTGGCTGTGCAGCGGTATAAACGATTAAGGTGATTGAAGAGCCGACCTTAATCAGGAAAGGTTTCTGCCAACGGGCTGCAGGGCTGGGACTCACACCTCACTGGGATCATCACATGGCTGATGTTAGGGCTCCACAGGAGAGGAAGACATCAGCTGACTGAACCAGATTCTCTTGGGATAAAATGAGGCAAAACCCAGCCAGCAGAAACTTAATGGGGAAAGGTGACATGACTTGCTTTTGAGTCCAAAATACAAAGTTAGAAATGGAAAGTGGAGCAAACGCTCCTCTGCCACTGCGCCCAGGAGCACAGTGTGTGTTCATGATACAAGCCACTGGTGAGCTGGGATTGCCAAGAAGATAATGAGCGTCTGGCCTGCATTCATTAAAATACGACACCTCACCGCCAGATACCGGAGCCGTGCGCACGATGAGTGGGGCTCCGGGGCCTCGAGAGGAGCAGGCAGCACCTGGCGAGGGCAGCACCTCCTCCAAGCCTTCCAGAAATTCGAATCCTCTGGCTCGGTCCCTTCAACTCCCCCAGCCTTACTTTTCTTGAAAGAACACAGGTAGCGTTTTCCCCAGCTCATCCGGCCCTTGTGGTATTTCTAAGCATAGAATCGATATTTTTATAGGAGTCCTGCAAAGAGCCTTTGTGAAGGGACAGAATGGCAGCGCAGGTAGAGATCCTCATTGGCTTTGTTTTTAATTCCAGCAACAGGTGACATTTCACCCCACACAGCACCGTGGGGGAGACCATCAAGGAGATGCACGGACAGACCAGTTTTGTAGACAGAACAAGGCTTGAGGAAAGCAGAAACGAACATTGAAGAGCCCACGACATAGCGGTCATTTCAAAGTTACTCTGCTTGAAGTGGGGCAGGAAATCTGAACAATAGAAAAATGACGAACTTGTTGACATTCAGTTATTTCAGGTTGCTTCTCAGCCTTCGTAACAGGAGTGCACTGCGCCTTCAAAGGTGTTGACACCTGCGACGCATGTTGGGCAGTGGCAGCTGCCCCCCAGTCCCAACCTGCCTCTTGGTGGCTTCCACACCCTGTCGTCCCCTCCCAAGTCTGAGGGCTGCACTTTCCCCAGCTCCCCACCCTCCAGCCCTAAGCTGACTTGCGCATGGAGACAGACGGTCACAGGAGGACTGCCCAGCTGCCCTGCGCTGCACGGTGGCTCCTCCTGGCACAGGTGACTCCTCACACCTGGTGCTGTTGGGCTTTTGCATTCACTTCTGATTTATGAGGTTTTAAGGACCGACGGAGAGAGAGATTTAGGAGACAAGGGAAAGGAACCACAGCTGACAGATCAGAACGGTTAGAAAAAAGTACCCACGGTGCAGCAGAGCCCAGGCGGGAGCTCAGCTGGGCTGGGATCTCCCGGGTGCCCGTGGTGTGGAGACGGACCCGGTGGGCTGGGACCCGAGGGTAGCTGATTAGGTGTTGGTAAGCAGAGATGCCCACGGCAGATGCTTCCTGCTGAGAAACAGTAAGAAGCAGAAAGATTATTAGGAACACAGTGAAACCACGACAAAAGCTTATGCCATAAAGCTTAAGAAGAAGAAATCCTCCGAAAATTGCCCACCCAGGACAGGACAAAGCTATCCAAAGTCTGGGCAGTGAAACCAAAAGGAGGTATTGGCAGACGGGACTTTGGGAGACAAAGAGCCCGATATGTTTTCAAGATGCCAAGAGAATTGCTGACGGATTGGGACAGGTTTGGGAGAAAGACAGCAGTGGAGGCTGACCCGGAATAGTCTTGTACATCCTTACTGGTAGGAATGAAGCATAAAAATTACCATCTTCGTCCTCCAAAACTGTGCCCGTCTCTCCCTCCCGCCAGGAAAGGGTCTCTTCTCCTGTATGTCTCTTGGATGGAACTGGAGAAAAGCCTCAGCCTGTCTGGGTGGGTGAGGCCCCAGAATTGATCCTTAGTGTTATAAATAAATAGGTAAATATGCAAGTATGCAAAACTTAACATCTTTTTAGTTACAATGTGTACAGAGTATATTTGAAGTGATGAAGTGGTTTACTCTTATTCGAATATCCTCACCCTCCCTCAAACATCTTCGGGATTTCCTCTTGCAGGAGCTTTCTACTCTGGTCTATGAGTTTTTTGTGTACAGTGTGGATAAAAGCAGCATAATTATTTTCAGCCAAACTTGGTTTGCAAGTGAAAGAATATTTTCATTCAGTGATCATTTTTGAGCACCTACTATGCATCAGGCAGGCTTCCGAGAATTAGTTCAGTAGTAACCAGTTCCAAGCAAAATGTCTTTGATGTGTCCCAAGATTTAGATCAAACCCTCCAGAACGACAATCCATTCACATCCTGAGAGACTGGAGGGACAATTTCCGGGGTCCTGTAGCACAGTAGGGTGACCTGGCTGGAACACGGATGGCATATTCACAGTAACTGGAAGCTGTTCTCATCACAAAGAAATAACAAGGGTTTGACGTGCAAGACGTGCTAACTGCACAGTGCAGGTGCGCAGTGAAACATCACAGGGCACCCTAGAAGCACACAATGCTATCATGGATCCATTAGCACTTTAAGAAAGCAATGTCAGAGGAATGTGCCTCAGGAGGAGGCCGCCCCAAGCCTGTGGAGGCCGGCAGAATGTCTGCAGTAAGTAGACCGCATACACGGACGGCCGTTCCCACAATTACACTCCTCTCGCAGGTAGCCTGCGGGCTGGGTGCCGAGGTGAGACCCTCCTACCTCTGCCTCCTTATTCCTTTCCTGCTGGGAGCCATCCCCTCCCTAGAGGCTCCACACCGGCCTCCTCCTCCGCCACCCACCCACCCACGCCCAACCAAAACTCCCAGTGGTCTGCGTTCCCCTCAGCACTGGGGATGGAAGACTGGAGAGTGCTGGACCCCAACCGAGCTTTTCCTTAAGGATGTAAATGACAAGAGCAGACAGACCCAGGCGAGCAGCTGCTGTAGGAAGGAGGAGGAAGAGCCAGCCCAAGCCCAGAACGGTGAGCCCGCAGAGCCCAGCAGGGTCCCGAGGTTGCCGGAGGGTGGGCGCCGTGGTGTGAGGGAGATGGGGTTTAGTTAGAAAATCACAGGACGGATGAAGTAGCTGTTGTGGGTTTCCTCCTTCCACAGAGCATGACTTCCTCCGCGAAATCTGTGCCTGACTCAGTTTCTGAGTCTGCCGCAGCCCGGAGGCCCAGCACACTGGGCTGCATTAGTGCTGAGCCAATGTCTGTAGGAGCCAACGACTGGCCACTGTACTTGGAAAGATAAAATGAAACATCTGGCCAAAAACATTAAGGTGAGACATGGAGATGCATGCCTGTAATCCCAGCACTCTGGGGGGCCAAGGTAGGAGGATCCTGAGTTTTAATCCAGCCTGGGCAATGTAGTGACTTAGAAAGACCTTGTAGATAAATACATAAATAAATGGCTGTGAGTGTAGATTAGTGCAAAGGCCCTGGGTTCTATCCACAGCGCCGAAAAGGAAAAAAAAATGATTAAGTGCGTCCTTTTGTCCACTTTTCACTTGTGGGCCATTTTTTCAGGTTTGAAAACCCATCCTGCCAGTGGTGCCTCTGTTTCAGAGGACAATTGTTTCTGCTGCAAATTCCCCAGGCCACACAGGACTGCAGTCCCTGGGGCTTGCTAAGGCCCACGGCAGGGAAGGGCCCCGTTTAA
>PVJO010019528.1:0-34064 GCA_004026905.1 Hystrix cristata
CATGGAACATGAGCTTGCAAACATTTTTTTAACGTGGAACATGCACTTGCAAACAGCTTCCTGGCCGATGCCAAACAGATCAGGTGTTACAGCATCTGCCAACTGAGGCATGTCACACTCAACTCTGCCAGCCTGGCGTCAATGAACAGATAAAGATTTGTCATGAGCACATTATTGATATGTATATAAAACAGATGTCAATAAACTGTTTGTGAAACATTTTCTCTCCCCACTCAGAGGTGACACACAAGTGAATATCAGCAGTCTGGGTGGTGTATGAGTTATTTCCAACTTTGAATTAATGATGTGGCTATTTTGCCGTGTGTGTGTGTGTGTGTGTGTGTGTGTGTGTGTTGGGAGAGTATTATCAAGGGATGGGCCCTGAAGCTCCAGAGAGGGTTTTTTTTTTTTTCCCAGAGAGTTTTTAAAGGGTTTTTTTTTTTTTTTTTTTTGGCAAAAAGGATGTTTGTAGCAGGTCGTTTTGCCATTGCACCTTCCAGAAGAAATATGTTCCAACAAGAAAGCAAAGTATTGGCAAAGAAAATTTATTTTTCCAGGTCTCTAATGAAGTCAGGGAATTTCTTCTCACCTTGTTACTAATAATAAACATAACTTGGGAAGTCGCAAAATAATGACCTCCCGAAGAGTTGTTAATGCACTTACTTTAATAACTCCCCATGAGCCCATCTCCCAGTGAAGTTCTTTGTAGTTAAAATACCTTCTTTAACTATGTTAGTTATGGCCAATTAAAACTATCTACTCTGAGGTGAATGCAGAACTAACTCCTTAATGCCAATAATTAGTGTGCAGAAGTAAAGAATATGATGAAATGAGCAGGCTATTGGCTTCAAGAAAGGAAGCTTTCTTGTAGCCAATAGCCTTACAAACCTAGCTGCAAGGTGCATAGGTAGCCTGTAAGTAACTGCACTGTGTGTGTATCTACACAGTATGACTTGTGTGGATAATTTGTAAAAAGATATTTATGTGAAAGATGGTGTGTGCATGTGTGCATATTTTTATACATATATATCTCTGCATATATAAAATGTCTCTGTGGGATTGGGACCCTGTAGTGAAGACATGGAGTCCGCTCAAGACCATTTCTAAGTACGCCCTATATCTCAGCCTCACCCTCAGTAATTAATGTCCATAGTACGGCCTAGGATTATCCAAGAAAAGATAAATTGTATCAAGTTTACTTAGTGTAAGAAGACAGAAAGCTATATATGTGAAACAATTACAGTGAAAAGGGCTTGGCCACTGGAAGAGGTTCTTCTCTTATTTGGAAAATGAACTTGTATAGAGCATCTCCCTCCTACCCCACAATGACAAACAGGAGAGATATTGTCATGTCTTCCAACCAAAGCATGTCCCATTAGGTTCTGCCAGTGTAGAAACAGGTCTGTATGTCATCATTTTGTGTCTGTGGTCCGTGGGTTGATGTATGCATGATTGTTCAAATTGGGGTGTGCTTACACGCATTGAAATGGCAAGCATGAAGTGATCTATTTTGCAAATGAATTCAGTCTAATTCAATAGATTTCTCCTCAGCTTCTTGTCTTGACCACCATTCTTCCTGGTTTCCTGGCACAGTGACCCATTTTGCCTTCAACAGGGATCCCATGGGGCGAATCTCTGTTAAGATTGCTCAGATTATCTGGCCTTGCCCAACAGTGCAGCTACTCCATTGCCCCCTTGCCAGAGCTGCCACCTGTTTTTTGGTTCATTCTGTCCAGAGCAACTACTTCCTTAAAACTGACCTAATGACCCCACTTAGGGCTAAGTTAGGCAATAGTGCAGGCAGAACCAGGAGGTAGAAACAAGGTGACAAAGTTGGACTGCAAGAATTTACACGGTGTAAACCAGGCTTCCTTGGGGAGATGTTTTAGCTACCTTTCTAGAGTAAATGGTTTGCAAGAAAGCAGATTTAATACAGGACATTTACAAGTTACAACATTCACTTGTAAGCTAAGTGCAGGAAGAGTGCCAAATGTCCAGCTAGGCACTGGAGACCCAAAAGATCCAATCAAGGGCTAGGAGCCCACAGCACTGTCCCGTGTATGTCCGTGTCTGCAGATGATGGCTGAAGAAATCTATACTGGAACCAGGATACGATGCTCGCAGCAGAGATGATGACCAGAGCTCCCCCGAAGCAATGGCAGCCATTCTTGAGGACAGAAAGGCCCGGAGATCCTTCTGTGCTGAGAACAGCCGAGTCTCCTTCAGGAGAACCAGCCACAGTAGAGCTTCTCCGGGGAAACAGCTGGCCCCTATCTCTTGCTCCCATTCTCCTTTATGTTGTGTCAGCAACAATCCTCAAGTGGATCTTCTACACCCCAAACCACACCCACTCAGTCCAGCTGGGCGTTCCTGCTCAAATTGACCATATCAGTCCACCACAGGAGGGTAGGAAGCAGGATGCATGAAAGGCTGCCTGAAGTGAGGACTGCTGATTTGGGATGAGAGGAAACATACCTGAAGCTTTTGGGGACCTTGGTCCAAAGGAAAACCAAACGGGGAAGGAAATGAGAGCCAAGCGTGGGGGATTCATCAGCGGGGGGGGGGGGATAAGTAAACAGAAAATACAGAACATCCTGGAGTCTTACTCTAAAGAGAGCCAAGAAGTCTCAATGCTGTCCCTAAGAACATGCCAGGCATTCATTTATTGAGAGCCTGCTAGATGCTGAGCATTTGCCAGTCACTGAGCTTATCTCAGGAAGTTGGATATCAACTCTTCCATCTAGGTGCTCACTGTGTCAAAGACACCAAGAAGCAAGTTCTTGCTCACAGTTCTGTATGAGAAGTGCCACCATACATGTGAGAGAAGGCTTCCCAGAAAAACGGTGTTAGGCAGGTGAAAAGTGGAAGAGAGGGATGAACGTTTAAAGGCCACCTATTTGGCTTCAGGATAAATTCCAAATTCCTTGGCTTGGAATAGAAGGCCCTTCAAGAGTTGGCAGCAGCTTCTCAGGTCTCAGTTGTCACCACCATGGCTCACACCCTGTACACCCTGCCACAGTGGATTATGTGCAGCACTTAGGACATGCATACTCCCTTTGACTTCCAAGCCATTGCCGATGGTGACAACTCGGTGTGCAACATTCTTCCCAAGTTCCACCCATGAAACCTCACTTATTTATCCTGATTCAGCTCAGACAACATCTCCCCTTGGAAGTCATCCTTTAACCTGACCACTACTCTCCAGGGTGGTTTGAGGGCCTGAGTTAATTTTCTAGGGCTACCATAATCAAGTACCACAAACTGGGTGGCTTAAACAATAGAAATGTACTTTCTCATAATTCTGAATACCGGAAGTCTGATATCAGGCAGGGTTCATTGCATTGAGAAGGACTCTATCCTAGGACTTGCCCCTGGCCACTAGTGGTTTTCTGGCAATCTTTGGCATGTTGTGGCTTAAATCCATCACTCTGATTTCTGCTTTCATGTTTATATGGAAGTCTCCCTGTATGCATGTCTGTCCCTGTGTCCAAATTACCCTTTAATGAGGACCCTAGTCGTATTGAATTAGGGCTCACTCTAATGACCTCATTTTAATGCGATCACCTCTGTAAACATCGTGTCTCCAAATAAGGTTTTATTCTGAGGTACTGGGCATTAAAATCCCAACATAGTCTTCTTTGGGAGACACAATTCAATTTACAGCAGTGCCTCTTCTCTGATGCTTCCATAGGACTCTGCAGTTATCATAGTATTAATCAACCTAATTACAGTTGTCTTTAATTGTCTGTCTTTCTCCTCAGACTGTGAGCTCCACACGGGCAGGGATTATGATTTACTCTTTGTTGTATCCCTAGTACCTGAAACAAAACCAAGAACACAGTAGACATTCAGTACATATTTGTCACAGCTTCACTTGTACTCTGGACCTTAGACCTTCTTACCTTTGCAGGGATCATATCCCTGTAGTCTCTTGCGTCTTCAACTTCTCCCTCTCTAATAGTGATCAAACATTTTCTATTCTTTTGTGTTGTAAGACTAACACCTTCGCTTGAGCTTCCTCTTACTGATCTAATCACATCTATTTCATGTAAGAGCCAAACTTCTCCAAAGAATTATCTCTATGTGGCATCTTCTCTTCTTGACGTCCTTTTCACCTGTCTCACCCCAATATGGCTTCTGCACATATCATTCTACCAAAAGGGCCTTTGACACCTGGGGCTGTCAGTGTCCTCCAGGTTATCAGACACCATGGACTTTTTTCTGTCCTCAGTTTTCTCCTCCCCTTGACAACCTTCCTCATAGGTTACCAGGCTCTCCTTTTAAAACTTTCTCTTATCTGTACTTGCATACTTTTTCTCCTACCTAACTTCTCCTCTTGTGCAGGCCCTTTGTAATGTACACAATCTCTAAGTTATGGAATTCCCAGGGTTCCATTCTGGCCTCTCATCTCCGTCTAAACAGTTTCTTCATGTGCTTTCATCCACGTTCATGCATTTAAATGCTACCTACAGGCTGACGGCTTCTAAATTTATATTTCGGGACCACTTCTCTCTTCTGAGTCCTGATCAGTCTACTTAACTACCAACTTGCCATCCGCTTCCGTATCAGAATATTATTGTACAAAATTGCTATCATCTTTCCTTCTCTCCTTAAAACAAGGCCCTATTCCAGAGTTCTCCAACCTCAGTGAGCGGCACAAGCACATACTCAATTCACAAATCAGTAATCAGGAAGTTATTGATGCTTTACTCTATAACCCATCACCAAACCCTGTCAATGCCACTTTTGGATATATCAAGTTCGAATTATTTCTCTCCATTTCTATCACTGCTCTCCTAGTCCACACTACCATCACCTCTCACCAGTAACATTGTAGTAACATCCTAATTGTTTTCCCAACAGCTATTAGCTTCCACTCCCACATAGCAGCCAGAGTAATCTTAAAGCATAAAATGGATCATGTTACTCTATTAAAAACCATTCAAAAATCCCAATCACACTAAAAAGAAATCCCGTGAAGCCCTGAACTATCTGGTTCCTGCCTATCATCCCAACTTCATCTATGATGCTTTCTCTTTTGGTCACTATATTCTAACTACACTAGGCTTTTCTTTGTTCCCTAAGCACTGTTAAGATCTTCATCATTACAGATTTGTTATTAGCTATTCCCTCTATCAAAACACTCCCCCATCCCACCCTATTTTATAATTTATCTTTGCCTGACTTACTCCTATTGATCTTTCAGGTATCTGTATCTCTGATATTCCCAATACAACCCAAATCAAGTATCCTTGTTATATGTTGCCCTTGCATCCCATACTTTTTCTTTGTAATGCTTATCACAATATTAGATTGTTGATGGATAGTCATGACATAGGTAATACTCAAAACCAAGGCAGTAGTAATAGTTTGGTACTAAAAAAAGATGTGTAACTATTCAGATATTCATGAAAAAATATTACTCATTCTTCTTATATTGGAAGCATTCTCCCAGTTACAGAAAACAAAGTGGTAAACCACTGTGATAATGTGATAATTCCTTAAACCTAGTCCACAGTGAGTTCCTGAGAGTATGAGAGAGCATCATTTGGCTCTGGGTACTGGATGAGAGAAACAGGCCAGGATTCCTGGAGAGGATGCTAGTGGATCTAAGTATTAAAAGGTGAAGGGGTATTAGCTAGATGCTGTGTAAATGTGGTCAGGATTTTTCAGGCAAAGGGCATAAATCAGGCTGCACATGTGTGGTGTGGTAAATGATGAGCCGGGGCCTGGTGGGAGATGAAACTGGAGAAGGAGGCAGAAACAGGATCATAGAAAGCCTTGGATTCCATGATGAGGAGCCCAGGCTTTCTTCCTGTGAAGATGGGCATCAAATGTCCACTGTGGGGAGGGCAGCATAGGCTGGGTACTTGAGGGCTCAACTGGAAATGACTTTGTGCCTCTGTCCTTGAAGGGTTTATAATCTCACGGGAAAATATGACCTATGCATAAAAAGAGCAGAGCTAAACCAAGGCCACTCTGAACATTTCTGTTTGCTCATATGCTCCGGTAAAAGTTTTGTTATGCCTTTACATTGGCTATTTCCCCTTATTATATAATGCTTTTAAATCTAATGTAAATGAGAACACTGAGATTTTATTTGCGGAGATTCTTTTTATAGGTAGTTCTTTCGGGATCTACATATTTTGTAAACAGTGTAAAAACATAAATTCTGAGCAACCAAGGCCATCAGGCTATATCGCCATGGTTGGAAACCGTCCACATCATTTATTATTCTATTCCAGTACCTAGCACAATGCGTGGATAATATTAGGCTCTCAATAAATATTTTTGATTGAAGAAATGAAAACATGTATTTTCTCCCTTTTCAGAGAAGAATTGTTTTGCTTTCCCTCTCTCTCTCAGAGTGTATCTTTAATACACCAGCTGATTATGTTAGGTGGCTGGTAACAAATACGAAAATAAGAAACAGAAATACAAATGAGGCAGCAGGACAAACTCAGGGACACAGCAGAAGAAGGATCTGGGAGTGGAACACAAAGAAAGAAATGAAACGCAGTAAGAAGCTGTAAATGCTAGAGAAAACACAATCTAGAAAAAACTACCAGAGGCAACGTACACGTCTAATAAATTCCGTAAGAGGGTAATGCACATTTCTTAAAAAGTAGTCTACTAGTGGATTTCTATATATTCTATTTGAATCCATCTTTATCTTTGTGATTCCAGGCTAACTGAGGTGCAGTATTACCATTAACCATTTAACACAGTCAGCCTTCCAGCCACAACTCTTGCCTAAGTATGGAAGGAAACAGTCTCTTCACTCAGGAAGCATCCCCATTTTCATGGGGTATCATAGTTATCACTTCTTCTCTAACCTCAGGATTTTCCAGTCTGACTTACTTATTTTCCCACTTGCTTCACTGATTAAAGTTTTTAATTGCCACTTTCAATGTGTGTGTGTGTGTGTGACCTTATTCAACAGCAACTGCTTCTTTACATATTGTAGCACATATTTTTATGCTTCCTTGCTTTCTATTTTCTTTTTTAAATCAGCACAGAGTCTCCTTAACTGAACAAAAAACAAGGACTGCCTGGTTTTGAATTTTTGGTCAACATTTATTACTTGTACATTTGAGTGGGATTCAGTGCAATATTTCAAGATGGAAACTGAACACAAATAAAGTGTACCTGCAAATTCTTATCTCCACGGTTGAGCTCTTGGAGGGAATGTGTGTAGCAATGATATATTGTCTGCCCGAGAATGGTTCCCCTCCCATTGACTGGGAGCTATTTCTCCCCTCTCACAGTGTAAATAAGCTCACGGAAAATTAGGTCATTTCCTTGAAAACATAAAATTTGGGGATTAGTTTAGACTTGGGTTATGCAAAGCATATTCTACTGTGCAATGTGCTAATCCAGCCAGGACTTCCTTGAGGACAGGAAGAGTGCCTTGACTTCTTGATTACGAGATCCAATCCCTAGCTTTCTCAGAGCCTCCTTGACATCTCTGTTTTTGAGGCTATAGATAAGAGGATTGCACATGGGAGTGACAACAGTATAGAGCAAGGAGAAGGTCTTGTTGACAGCTGGCACCTGGCCAGCCAAGGGCACAGTATAGACCAGGATTAAGGTCCCATAAAACAAGGTCACTACTAAGAGATGAGACGAGCACGTGGAGAATGCCTTTTGCCTACCAGTCTTGGAAGGTATATGCAAGACCACTGAAAGAATCCTCCAGTAAGAGCCTAGAGTTAGCCCAAAGGGGACCAGGGTCACCAGGGCTGTTAGACTCATGCAGACCAGGTTGACCAGGTATGGATCTGAGCAGGAAAGCTTCTGCAGAGGTCTCAGGTCACAGAAGAAGTGGTCAATCTCATTGTCATCACAGAAAGTCAAGCTGGATACCATGGCAGCCTGGAATGCAGCTGCCACTGTGAAGCCACTAAGCCATGATCCAATTACTAGCCCTCTGCACAAGGCTCTATGCATTAGTCTTGGATAATGCAAAGGCCGGCAGACAGCCAGGTAACGGTCATATGACATAACAGCCAGCAGATAGCATTCAGTGCTGCCCAGGGCCCCAAAGAAGTAGAGCTGAATAATACAACCCACCACGGAGATCACTCTGTTTTCCCTCAACAAGTCCACCAGCATCCTGGGCAAAATATTTGATGTATAACAGATCTCCAGGCATGAGAGGTTCGCCAAGAAGAAGTACATTGGAGTCTGGAGTCCCTGTTGTGTGATCACCAGTGCCACAAGGAGAAGATTTCCGGAAATGGTGGCTAAGTAGATAGTGCCAAACACCAGGAAGAGCAAGGGACGCAGTTCCTGGAGGTCTCCAAATCCCAGTATGATAAGCTCAGTTACTATCATAGTGGTGTTTCCTGGCCCCACAGAAAGCAAAAGTTCCTGAGGAAATCTTGGCTTCTCCATAGCAAAGTAGTGGGTATCAGGTCACTCTACCACTTCGATTTCTCACAGTCCAGTTCCATCACTGGTTACAGATCTCCAGTGTTGAGGGCATATCCTGGGGTTTGGTCTTCATCATGGCCAATTATATTTGCCTTTAGAAAACTATTACTAGAAATCAGTAGAACCTGTCGCCTAGGCAGGGTACGAAACGAGGAGGAGGAGACTAACCAAGAGAACAATCCAGGGTACAATCACACTGCCAGTAAATTGAGACCCCCACATTCAGAGAACACATGTAGAGCCTATGATTGGAATTTCAAGAAATGGCAGGGCAGATAGCAAATCATATTTACACCCCTCTTGTTCAGGGCATTGACATTGGGGCTGAAACGATCTGGAGAATCATTTCACCAATGTTCCTGAATGGTCTGTCCTCATTGGGAGCTCCATCCCTGAAGTGGCAGGACACAGTCCCTGGAGAAAGTAGATTCTGGAAAACCAGGGGCATTTCTTACAAGAGAAAAAAGATTTCTGATTTGTAAGTCTGGTCCCCTTAAAAGGCTGAAATTTAGCCTTCAAGAAAGAAAGCAGCTGACATCTTAACTGGTTAGACTCACCTTGCATGCATCTACACACACACACACACACACACACACATGCATGTGCACACACACACATATAAGTACTTACACATACAAAGAGAAAAGGCATGCATTTTGTCATTTTTGCTATTTTTTAAAATCTGGGTTTTCTGGGTCAGGCTTCTAGAAGCATATTTCTCCCATGGGACTTTGTCTGCACTTCAAATATGCTGAAATTGGACAGATAGTGACCATGGTTTAGATCACAAGAGCCAAATAGTCAGGCTTTCTGCATGCATCCGCAACAGTGGGGAGAAACTAGCATGTTTTCTCATTCAATTTTCCTATTAGTCTATTTTGCAAGGCAGTGTGGTATACCAATTCAACATATAAGCTTCAGAGCCCAACTGCCTAGGCTCGAATTGCAGCTTCTGTAGTTCCTGGCTGTGTGATCTCGGGCAAGTTACTTAGCTTCTCTGAACCTCAGTTTTCTCATCTGGAATACGAGGATAACAAGAGTATCTCCTTACAGTGTTGTTTTAGGAGAACATTTACAGTAATTAGAACAGTACCTGACACATAGTAAGCACTAAATAATCATTACATATTTTCGCTTACAAAATAAAATTACTTATCAAAACATCCCCACAGAAGCATTAACCAACATTACTAATCACTATGCTAAAAAAAGAGAGAGCAATATAATTGCACAGGAGGAAAATTGTACCTTTCTCATTACTTCTTAAGTGTTACCTATCACCACTTAAACGCTTAATTTGAAGATAATTTAAAATAATATTAATATCTACAGAGCTACGTAAGGATTAGATGAGATCATGTATATAAAGCACCTACCACACAGAAAGTGCTCAGTTAATCGCGGCTAATAACAGCACTAACAACAATGTCTCTGAAGTTATCAAATGAATGTGTGACAGAGGTGAGACTCGCCGCTCTGCATGATTCCAAACACACTCACGCATGCTGGCTATTATCTGAGCTCCTGTATGCCCATGTGTGTCCTTCGTCTATGTGCCTGGGGTTTTCAAATTCCTTTGCAAGGGGTTAAAGGCAAACTCTCTGCCGTGACCATGTGCCTTTTAGTGAGCCTCTTCCTACTCGCCTGCTTTGTATCAGCTCCCCACCACACACAAGCCACACAAGCCGTGGGCATCCACACTGCTCTCTTTGTACTTTCGGCTCCTGTTCCTGTCCAGCTCCTGACCCTTGCTTTGACCTCCTCTTTGAGGGGGAACTCAGGGTTTTTATTGGATGTTCTCGGCTCAGACTTCCACCTCCTCCTCAAGAGCTTTGGATCAGGCTCAATTTGTTTGCTTTCCTCGATATTGAGGCCATCACAAACCATTCCCTTTGGAAATGCATCCCTACCCCCACTCTGTCACTGCCTTTCCTTCTATCCTGATTCATTTCATGCACAGCACCTACCCATAGCATATGTCTTAGTTACTTTTCTCATTGCTGAGACAAAATACCTGACACCCAAAGTTAGAGGAAGGGTTTATTTGGCTCACGGTCTGTGGAGGTTTCAGTCCACAGTCAGCTGACTCCAAGGCAGGGTGGCACGGCAGACAAGAAACAGTCCATGGCAAGCAAACAAACAAGAGCACATTATCCCCCTTTCTGTCCCTTATATTTTACGCAGCTACCCATCCTGGGGCAGGTGTAGCACTCACACCCTTAATCCTTCCATTGCGTCCTTGATCCCAGAACTATGCCAAATCAATCAGTGGACTGGTTTAGTAATCACACACCCTTGATTCCAGCACTGCATACTCTAAATCCACCCACCTTTGAAAGGCACCCCCAATGACTGCATGAGGCTTTGAGGGGACATCCAGACACAAGCCGTAAGAGCATATAACATGTTATATTGAATTCTGTCTACTAGTCTCTCTCCTTTAATATAGAATCCATGAGAGCAGGGATGGCCTCTCTTTTATCCACTGTACCTAATCCTCAATTCCTAGAACATGATCTGGCACAGAGCAGACACAATAAATATCTGCCTTGTGACTTAATGAGGCAATATGATAGAGCGAACAGTGCTTTGCCTCAGGAGCCAAATAGAAGCATGTTCAGATTTGAGCTCTGCTGCTCACCAGTACATGACCCTGGCCCATTTAGGTATCCTCTATGTGCCTCTGTTTCCTTGTGCGCTAAATAAGAATCTTGACAGAGCCTCTCAGGTGTCCCCAGATGCCTGGTCTAAGCTTCTGCTAGATCAGGGATTGGCAAACTTTTTCTTAAAGGCCAGAGAGCAATATTTTAAGCTTCGTGGAGTACCTAGTTGTGCCACAAGTACTCAGCGGCACCACTGTATCCAGAAAGCAACATAGATAATACATAAATGAATGGGAATAGCTATGTTACATAAAAGTTAATTTATCAAAAAAAAAAGTAGTTGGATCCCAAATCATAGTCTGCCAACTCTTGTAGATGGACACCTTGCATATAACTTTTAGATTGTGCCTTTGGAAGATAATTACCCATCACCACCTTCCCTTTCTCATCCTTCTTCTGGCTAGAATGCATACCTGATAGCAGAATGGAAGCCAGGTATTAGGAAAAGCAGAGCAACAGCACGCCCAGAAGCAGCCTGGACCCTCCAGCCTGGAGTGCCAGAGGGTCCCTGAACAGCCTATCCAGCCTTTGACTGGAGAGAAACACTTTTCTAGTTTGTCTTAGTTACTGAATATTTTTAGTCCTTTGTTATGACAGCCTCATCCTACCTTAACTAACAAATAATTATACCTGCCTCTAGGGTTGTTGTGATTAGTCAACACAATAGCCGGTATAAAACACTTACCATAGTGGCTGGCACAAAATAGATGGCAGTTTTCATTATGATTTTGTCTGTTAGTGACTTCACCGCTCCCCTTTTCCACCCTTCCTCTTCTTGGCTGTCTTTTAAGAGTCATGAGCTGCATAATGACATTTCAATCAACAAGAACCACACAGATGATGGTGGTCCCCTAAGAGTCTAGCATCTAGTGATGTTGTGGCCATCTTAGCTTGTGTAAGTACATTCTGTCATGTTCACACAAGGACAAAATCGTCTAATGGCCCATTTCTCAGAACACATGCCGACCATTAAGTGGCACTTGACTTTCAGTTTATTCTAAGCTGATTTTGGTTCTCTCAAGACCCAACATTTAGTCAGGCGCAAATACCTTTGAGATGGATTCAACAACTCCTTTACCTCATGGGCTCAACCACTCCTCACTTATGTAAGAAAAGAATTCAAACAAAAACAACCAGATTTTTGCCTTTTCCCAAATAAAATTAAAATAATACATTTCATCAATGTGAGCCTTTTTCATAGTCTTACCAAGCTAAACAAGGAATCAGTCTTCAAGCTAATATATGCATAGCCCCAAATCAGAGTTTCTCAATTAGGAATGATTCCTCCCACACCCACCTGGCCTAGGAGACATTCAGCAATATCTGCAGACATTAGAGGTGCAGGATGCTGCCACATGCTCTACAATGCACAGAACAGCCCCAATAACAAAGAATTATCAGGGCTAAAATACAGTAGTCATGGTGCCGGACTGGAAGAATTTTGCCCTAGAGGTGCACAATGACTTCCCAAGGAGGCTTGTAGACAAGGAGATTTTTAAGAGCATTAATTTCCAGTTGACATATAGATTGTTCTGGAAAATTGGTCTGTTTTCCTGAGCTGAAGGAGTCAATCTGGATCTCCTTTCCTGCCTCTCCTTTCACAATGACCCTTATCTCACTTTACAGGAGAAAGGCATCTTGAATCTTGCTTCGGCTTAAGGTTTCTTCTTCTCTGAGATTTAGAGTGCAGCGCAATAGAATGGACAAGATCCAGAGGCTGGAGCACAGTCCCGGGTTCTAATTAGTGCCCTGTCACTTGCTAGTTGCATAGTGTGCTTGTATTTGCTTACTTATTTGAACACTTTGGAGACTTCTGAGCACAGTAAGTTTTCGGTTTAAAATTTCATTTTTATGTACCTATTATTGTTAGGATGTATAATAGGATGATCAAGAGAAGACTTTCAAATATAAAAAATGTTTGAGATTAGAATACAATTCCAGAGGGGAAGACGGGGGGGAGAGGGGGGAAAACCAAGATGTATCATGTACAGGTACAAAATAACCATGTTGATTATGAACATTATGTATACAATGTACCAATACATGTTCTTGGCAAAAATAATTTAAAAAATTAGAATACAATTCCACAGGGAACATGAATGAGAGTATGAGTTCAAGAAGAGAAGATAACGGTGTTAAACATTTCCCTGGTTGAGCCCTTGTCTGTTTATATTTAATGAGTGACGGTGGATATTAGAATACGATAGCCTTTAGTTAGAATCCACTGAAGTTGTTAAAAGAATGATCCAAAAGTTTAATTTTAAACTGTCAGTATTTACAAGGTTACAAAAAACATAACGTGTTTACCTCTATTTGAACTTACAATGAAAAATTTCCAGATGTCAATCTAAAAATGTGCAAGGGGCAGAAGAAAGCATGAAGTTTAGAGCTACGTTTCTGCTGAATCCCCTCTGTGTCCTTTCTTGCTTGATGAAAAAACAGAAAGAGGAAAAAAACCAGTCACATAGAGATGTGATTAAAATGCAGCAGCGAGTCCCACTGCACAAGACCGGTTTTCTCCGATCCCCACTCACCCTGCCAGCTAGCTTCCAAGTGGTTTTTTTTTCCTCTTGTTCAAGAAGTTCTTCATGCTCCTCCAGCCTTCCTTTCAAACCAATACCTATTTTTTCCCTTTTTATCAAATAATGACTCTCTTAGTCATCACTGCAGGTCTCCTGGACTCTTACAACCTGCTTATGACTCAACCTGCTTTTAGCGAGTGGGCCTCCAGATATAATCCATGATTATCAGGCAGAGCTTTTAAAAACATATTAAAAGAAAAGAAGTTTTAAAACAGCACTATAAGGTTGTCCACACTCACACATTCACACAAACGATACCATCCGAGCTCATGGAGAACTTGCTGTCCTCACCAAGAAAACTACTGAGAAAACGGATGAGTCAATCAACTGAATTCATTCTGTTGTTCGTTTTTATGCAGGAAACTGGGGTTGGCTACTTTTTCTGGTGGCAACTTTTATTGTCTTAGGCAAATCTTGAAACCCACGTGTGTTCACAGGCCAAGGAGAGTCGCCGAATATGCACACCCCCCAAAAGCCTCGGTGCACATGGGAGATGGTGGAACTGTCACAGCCCTGAGAAGGAGGAGTGTGCCTGATGTCACCCACCAGGCCAGACCTACACTTTCATGGTGAAGTCAGAGCACACAGCCTTAAAATAGGAAAGGCAATAAACAAAATGGTTCACTTTCATTCACATTGGTTTGCAGAGCATAGTTTGACTTTGGCCTCCAGTCTGATAAATGTCTCTTGCTTCACTGAAAGTCTGAGCCTCCACTGGATGTTTCCTTGTCACAAGACAGATTATTTATACTTTGAACCAAGCCAAAAAAGAGAATCCTTCCTTAAGTGCTCTCCCAAGACCAACTGACAGGTACTGATTTTAATTTTCCTGCTCATCTTGTGTTAGCTGTGTGACCTTGAGTGATATGCTTGACCTCTCTGAGATGTACTTTCTTTATCTCTAAAATGGGGCTAATGCACTCTACCTTGACTCATATGCAAAACAAATAGTAAAAGTCAACAGAGACAGTGTTTTAAAGTACTACACAAATGACCCCAAAATAACAATCATGATATTATTTTTGTTATTATTATTAGCTCCTAAAGCCACATATTTCACATTCGATAAGCTATAATTATTAAAACATAAACCAAAACCAGAATCTCTGTAAATTCTGCCTGTTCTTCCCTGGTCTGCTCACTGCTTCCACACAACACACGACCAACTCTTTTTTCTGTATGTACCCTTAACAGATCATTGAGGAGAGAGATCGTGATCCCACCTTACTCTTCCCCTGGATTTTCTCCTCTCTGGACTAAAAGGAAACCAATCAACTGAAAAACACTTTAAGAATAGGGAAAGAACAATATCACTGGACTCACACTTCTATTCTCATCAGTATTGTTTACATGACTGATGGCTACTGTCCCTTTTGGAAGTTGTTAACATATTGAAATGATGTTGTTGACTCTGGAAAAGTGAGAGATATTTGGGTTTTCTCTTTTCTTCCCAACTCTAGTCAGTGCTTAATACCCCTTTGATAAGTGGATGAAATTCACCACAGATTATTTTTCCTAAGCATGGTGACCTAAAGTCCCCAAGTCCTGCCCCAATGTGCCAGTATGAGCCCCAGGACCCAAAGCCTCGATTCAACCTACACTCAGAATACCTGGCTTTGTCTCTCTGTACTTCTAGGAGCTATTCCACAGAGACTGGGCAACCACTGTCAGTGCGCGATGCCAAAATAAGTCTTTTCTCTCCTGGTTTTTGGCAAAGGGGGGGGCTAATGGGGATTAGGCAGCCTGGTCCCAAATTCTCTTTAAATTCTCTTTAACCCACTGGTGGGTTAATCACATATTTGCTTCCTAGGTATTAATGCTGCAGCCCTAATTTCAAATCAAATGGCTAAAAGCAAAATGGACTGAGCCTTTCAAAGCCAAAGAAAGAAAGTTCTATGGAGCCAACTAGAGAGAAAAGTATGCATGTTATTTTCTTTTTTTTCCTTAGGTTTGGTATTTGTTTTTCTTTGTGATCCTGTATGTTTGTTTGCTTGCTTGCTTGTTTTAATTATGTGCACTTCACCTCCTCTCTATAATCTGGGTGAGCTGCTTAAGCCTTGAACTCTGTCAGGGGCACCCCAGCCCCATTCTCTGACGTGTCAAGTTGGTCTCCCAGTCCCAAGATGCTCCTTTTCTCTAAGATCTTAAATCTTCCAAGCCAAAGAAAAGGGAGGGAAACTTACTCATAAGGAATCATGTAGATAAAAGTAATATAAACTCAAGCATGACTAAGGAGCTATCATTTTAGAGCCATCAGGTCAGATACATCCCAGGTCATTATAAACGTTTAATCCTGCAAGAGTAGGAGTGCTCACTGTTTTGATTATGCTGTGCACCAATGCCCGGAACTGAGCTAAGCAGATAATGTGCACTCAGGAAATATCTAGGGAAGGGAGAGTACTTAGGAGGTGAGGCATGGAAGGATGGAAGAAGGAAGGAAGGAAGGAAGGAAGGAAAAAGAGAGGGAGGGAGGGGAGGGAAAGAAGGGAGGGAGGGAAGTTTCTTAAAAAAATCTAAAAAAAATAATGCTGGCAAGACTTCTAGAATCCTAAGGCCCTCGAGGAAGAAGGGACTATAAAAGATCACTAGTGTCCTGTTCCCTGCATTCACACAAACTATTTGAACCACTCAGCATTCCATTTCTGAGAATTTGTTGGATAAAAGTCTCAGTGGCTCTCTTTGCCCCCTATTTTTATTGCCACTAAAGTTATGCTCACACACTGGTCTGTAACTTAACTGAAAATTTTCAGATTACACATTCAAGTTCATGATTCCCACTTGAACTATCAATGAGCTATTTAGGAAATTTACCTAGATTAATTTAGTCTCTAGAGCAGTCAAACCAACTGGTCAGTTTCAAAAGAAAAAGAATTCAATTGACCCAGCTGTATTCCCTTCTCCCCACTTTCTTGAATATGCATGACACCTAGATTATTTTCTGTGTGTAATAAACTTTCTGGTTTATTTAGAGACAAAGAAAATGTTCTTGCAAAATCTGAGCACTTGATACTCAACAAAACTAAGAAAGTTTAATATGCTTTTGTGGTGAGAAAGAAAAATTAAAATAGAAGTGATCATAATTCAAATGAAGAAAATTGTCAAGGGCTTTTCCTGCATTCAAATGACATTCAGCCCACTTCCCTACACCTTCTACAGTTGAAGTTTTGGCAATGATAACAAAGGGTATGAGTGACCTCCCTGTGGCCCTGAAAGATCATTAGTACGTCAAGATCCAAGATGAGCCCACACTTTCCATAATAACTCAAGCAATGTGGACATGGGTCCTTTGAAAAAGATTTCAAAAGTGTGGGTTGAAATCAAGAAAATTTTCTGCCCACCCTTCAGGGATGTGGTACGCCTCATGAGACAGCACCCAATTTTTAAAATCTTTCTACGATGTTTTGCCAAAGGTTGTGAAGTTTAGTTGCATCCTTATCATCGTAGTGGTAGAGGTAATGGCGTTAGTGGTCATAGTGTGACAGCTATTAACATTTGTTGAGATCTAAATGCATAGTGAACCTTAAAGAATCTATATGAATTAACTTGCTGATTCATTTATTATCTTAATCTTCAAAACCATCCTATGGGGTTAAGTACTGGTATTATATGTATTTTTCAGATGATGAAACAAAGGTAGAAAATGTTAAGCAGCTTATCCATAGATCATATTTATTTCACCATAAAGCTCTCTGCCTTATATATACAACTCGCTCTTAGGCCCTCTCCAAATCATATTCTAACATACGAATCGGTAGTTATTAAAAGCTAATGTGGAAAACTAGGTAAGAGACCAGGCTAAAATTAGAGGGGCTTGATGTACTATCCAACCAACCCTCAGTTCCACAGATCCCAAACTTTCTACTCTCATGGAGAGCAAAGAGCACTGTTTTTAGATGCTAAAGAAAGCAGGGCATTAGTATGCAAAAGTATAATTTATATGAAAATGTTTTCCTAATGATTGTTACATTTTGTAACATCAAATTAGTCTATTCATAACTCACTATATTAAGGCAGGAATTAGGCAAGGACTTTATATCTATGAACTCCATGATCTTTTGTCAACTTATTAAAATCAACATAATTTTGATAATAGGCCAGGTGTCCAGACTGCTTTCTAAATTAGCAACAATATAAGATTAGCACCTAATTCTTTAAAATATTCACATAGTTCATGCAAAAGCACGATTGTCAACAGAATAATAATGGGCTTAATTAAGGAAAAAGAAGGGGAGGAAACAAACATTTATTGACCACCTGCATCATATCATATTTGGTGTCTCCACATACATTATCTCATTATGATGATCATACATATTTCATATGATTGTTCTGAGACTTAAATGAGCCACATATGTGAAAGTGCCCTGGGGAGACAGAGAAAGGGATCTAGCCTTATGGGTCACTGACCGTGTTCCAAGTGCTGTGCTATCACAAATGTTATTTCTTTTCAATCTCCACAATGGCCCCACACACTTGGCTTTATTATCTAGATTTTATGAATAAGGAGACTAAGGCTCAGACGATTAGTAACTACTAAAGCCGATCCTGAGCTGACTGAATTCTACATCCACACTCTCACCACTTAAAGGGTACCAAAAGCCTTCGAAACAGCACTTCAGCATGGTGAAGGAGGGAAAGCAAGACACCGGGATTCATTCACTCGTTTATTCATTCAACGACTATGCCTCCAGCACATATTCTGTGCCTATCGCTAGCTAAATTCTTTCCGTAAATGATCTCGGTGAATCTTCACAATAGTCTTGTAGATGAATACTAGGAGTATTCTACATTCACAGAGGAGGAAAGAGGCTCAAGGAGGTAAAACGTGTTTCTCAGCATCATAGAGCTAGGAAATGGCAGAATCTAGATTCAAAATTAATTTTGCCTGTCATTAAAGACTCTGCTTTTTCCACAATACTGTAACTTCTAGAAAGAACCCCCTGTATGCAAAATTATATAGTTTGTATGGTTTGAATCCTGTGGTTTGGTCCCCAGCATTAGAAATCTATTAAGTGGACTCACCTCTGTAGCCTAAGAGAACATGCATCCTCTGGTCCTTTGTAACCAAAGGGGAGGGAGGAAAAGAGAAAGGGAAAGGAGCAGAAAGAAGTGTTTGATAATCTGGTCACCCTGGAGGCCGAAAGGATTCCAAGCAATCGTGAGCCAGCAGTCACGCAGCAGCATTTCTGAACTATCTACCTTATCTCCTACTAAAGGTACACTGAGATCATCCTAAACCCAGGATTGTTCTGTACACATTGTGATTAGCAGACTGGAAAATCCATCCTGCAGTACTAGAAATAGTCCTCCCAGGTCCTTTTTGATAAATAAAAGGTTACATGGGAAAGGTTACTGAATCTCATATGAAGATTATTTTCAAGTCATGAAGTTGCCTCCAAGATCAGCTTTCTGTCATTCACTTCATCAATGTCCTCTGTTTAACCCTACTAAAAAGTGTGCCAACACCCACACCTCACAGCAGGCAAGCTCCAGGCGACCTTCTTCCTACCCAAGGGCCAATGGTCATTCTCCTGTGTGGTTGTAATTACTCCCATAGCCTCCTTTCTTGCTCTAGTTTCCCATTTTCTGTCAACCAAAGAGACGATTTTCTGAATTTAAGCAAATAGACTTACCTTTCCTTTTATTTGAAGTTAGCCCCTTCAACTCTTCCCCAATAAGGCTATCTCCTCATCCCTGCACCAGGGCAACACAGCAGGAAGTCAGGGGAATTCTAGCCTTGGGTGATCAGAGGACTTCCTCAGGGGATGCTTGGCCAAGAATGAGGGTGTGATATTAATGAGGCCTACATGGAAGATTCAAACACTCTGGGGCCAGTTATAATCTTGGATAGGAAAATTTGTGCCACATCTGAAACCTCAGGGTGGCCACCTCCCAAACACAGGCCCTGGATCACAAAGAGGACCTGGATCACAAAGAGGACCTGGATCACAAAGAGGACCTGAATCATGAAGAGGACCTGGGTCAGAGGATAGGAGACATACGCAACAAGTTCATCTGCTAATGGAGCCACACGGGAAATAACTGTAGGCTTCACGCTGTACAAGCAGTGTAACGCAACAGGATACACGTGGCCTTTGGAACTAGAACCCTGGGTGACTTTGGACAATTACTTCATCCCTCTGAGGTTTTGTTTCTTCATCTTTTAAAAGGATAGTGAGCTGGCTGGAGAGAGGGCAAAGAATGAGACAGAAAATTACATTTATTGAGTCTGTCCTTTCCGCCAGACATTGTACTCGGTACTTCACATGTACACTCACTTTATCCTCCCCAAATTTCTTCAAGTTATGGATTGTTATTGAAATAATCATGCACAATATAAGAGAGTACCAGGCTCACTGTGTACTTAATAAATGTCAGCTTTCTTCTTTTCTAAATCTAGAGAGAAGTCACAAGGACTCTAGTTCTCAGAGAAGACATCTATTCCATGTTCTCGCCGGTGCTTGGTAACGCAGTTTGAAGAGGCTTGTAGCAATCATTTTTAGAAGTAATCATAGAATGTCAGGGAGGAAGAGACCTCACAGATTGTTCAAATCTAACTCTTCAATAGACAGAACAGGAAGATACTTACTTGTAATAACGTTACAGCAATAACCGGAGGAGAATCAAAGTGTCCTCCCTCCCACATGCATGTGTTTTTCTACCTCTTCAGTGGCTGGCTCAGAAAAAGACCTTCCCAACCCTGCCTTAGCAGAAGTGAAGGGCGTAATTCATACCTGGTGGCCACGGTTAGTTAAAACCCCTTGGGGTTCAGGCACTACTGCTTCCTGGGAGTTTCACGAAATGGCTTGGGGGTTAAGTAGGAGGGAGGAGAGGAAGGGAAGTTAGAATCCACAGGAGTCACCATGATGGGATGGCCAACTTGGAAACAATAGCAGAAACAAATGCAGAACAGTGACCTTTCCAGAGCCCTGTATTGGGGGATTAGGAAACTGTACAAAGTGCCATCTTCCTTGAGGGGTTTTGAAGTCCACTACACTGCCCTATGGGCTGGTTAGAAATCCCTACAATCCACTCCCAGCAATTGTCTTCCAACGGCCCCTGTCACAAGGAATATTCTGATGAAGAAGCATTCTACTTCTGGAGCTGGAGCTATGTACAATACGTATTTTACAAAAGTTTGCTGAATGAATGAAGAAGAGTCCAGGCTTACTTAGTGAGGTTCCTCTGGCCTCTTGCTGAAGCACCAGAGTAGGGTTGAATTCCAAAAGCAGTGCATAAGCTTTGGTAGCTATTTCAAATTCTCACCTTCTAGCCTGTAGCCAGAGGCTTTCACTGGAGGATACTACAGCCTTTCTCCAAAAGCAAAAATATCTACTTCTTGAAGTTGAAACAAACAAACAAACAAACAAAAAGAATAGATGGATACAGATGTCCAGGCAGCCAACTTAAAAGAACTGAGACCATACTAAGCTAAAATCAAAGTGGATTAAAGATCTAAATAATAAAACAAAAACACTAAATCTGTTGGAAGATTGAATAGGTAGAACTCTTGAAGACATAGGTGTAGGCAAAGACTTTATGAACAAATCCCCAGTTGCCCAGGAAATAGCACAAAGAATCAACAACTGGGACCTGATCTTGTTACAAAGCTTTTGCACAACAAAAGAAACTACCAACAGAGTGAAGAGACAACCCACAAAGTGGGAAAAAATTTTTGCCAGCTATTCCTCCAACAAAGGACTAACATTTCAAATATATAAAGAACTCAAAAAAAATCAAATCCCCCAAATTTAAAGACCTAGTCCAAAAGTAGGAAACTGAAATGAATGGACACTTCTCAGATGAAGAAGTAGAAACAGCAAATAGACATACAAAAAAATGTTCAACATCACTAGTCATTTGAGAGATGCAAATTAAAACAACCCTGAGATTCCCCACCTCACTCCAGAGAGAATGGCTATTATCAACAAATCAGCCAATAACAAATGCTGGAGGGGCTGTGGAGAAAAAGGAGCCCTCCTCCACTGTTGGTGAGAATGTAGACTGGTGCAACAGCTATAGAAATCAGTGTGGAGATTCCTCAGGGAACTAGGACTAGAGATTCCATTTGACCCAGCTATTCCACTTCTTGGTATCTTCCCTAAAGAATTAAAAGCATCATACCACAGCGATATATGCACACTCGTGTCTATAGCGGCACAGTTTGTAATAGCTAAATCTTGGAAATAGCCCAAATGCCCATCAACAGTGGAATGGGTAAAGATGTGTTTTTTTTTTTTTTAATACAAAATGGAGTACTACTCAGCCATAAAGAATGATAAGCTTGAGATATTCCTAGGTAAATGGATGCATCTTGAGACCATACTCTTAAGTGAAATAAATCAGACACACATATTTAGATACCGTATTGTTTCTCTGATGTGAGAAACTGAAAGTGTAAATAAAAACTAAAATGTATTATATTGGGAAAAGGGAAAAAGTGTCCAAATGGTAAAGGGAAAAATGGAGGGGAGGGGGAAAGGAACAGAAGGACAAGAGAAATAAGAAATGGAAGGAAAAAATAGAAATGAAGCTTTTGTAAATAAGGAGGGAGGAGGAGGTGAAGCGAGCGGGGGGAAATGGGAAAAAAAGGAGCAACAAGATATGTCATATACAGGTACAAATCCCCTATGATGAATGTTATCACTATGTACATCTAAAATGTACCATTAAAATAAAATGAAAAAAGAACTGAGACCAGAACTGCAATACTTCAGTAACAGAAGAGGAGTAGGAGTAGAGAACAAAACCCCCTACTCTGGCAACAGCTCTTCTGCTACTACTCAAAAAAAAAAAAAAGTTGTGGAATGATCCCAATCATCTCTACCAGAATCATAATTTTTGCAGTGAAATGGCCTGATTGGGGACCAAAACAATCAGAAGGCAACATGTGTTATGGAGGTGAGAATAGAGAAGAGACATTGATCAAAAGGGTGGCTTTGAAGTGTCAGCAAATTCTGTGACTTTCCTCTGAGTGGGCAAGCACCTCATTTTGTTCACAAGCTTCTCTTCATAGGATAAAGAATCCACAGATTACAAAAGTCATAAAAGAATGCTAGAACCCTGGTATGTGTATATGTACAAACTCAAATATTCATAAAATAGACACAAAAAAATCAAATGCACACAAAAATTAACAAAAACCCAGACAGAAACATACCACATATGAATTTATAAATATGAGTAGAGGTGCTGGGGATTTAGCTCAAGTGTTAGGGTGCTTGCCTAGTAAGTGCAAGGCCCTGAGTTCTATCCCCAGCACCAATAAATAAATAAATAAATAAATAAATAAATAAATAAATAAATAAACAAACTTAGATAAAAGCCTGCAAGTGATTCTACACAGAAACACATACACACAGCATACCAATACAGTTCAAACACAAAATAGTCACACTTCCTGTGCTAAATGGACAAACCAATGATTTGCTACCACTCCCGGCCCTTTCTCTACCTGGCCCAGCGCACAAGATTATTCTTAACTTAATCAATTTTAAAAAGTTGTTAACAGCTTCCAATAGAATATACGTCCTGTCTTTGGCAATTGCAGTTTTGAGGAGCGATTATTTGAAAGATATTATGCTCTGGAATAATGTAAGGCTCAAAGCTGGAAGCAGGAAAATACCTCCACAAACAAGATTTTTCTTCTTTATTATATTATTCGGTAAATTATCATCTCCATACTGCACTCCATGACCCACAGACTATCCCGGCTGTACTCAAATTTTTCTGAACCAGATTTCCCTTTTGAATTCACATGTTCAAAATCTTTGCCCCAGTCCTGCCCCTCTTGAGGCAATGTCTTAGTTGGTTCAGGCTGTGACAGCAAAATACCTTAGATTAGATAATTTCTGAACAGGAGAATTTATTTCTCACAGTTCTGGAAGCCAGGAAGACCAAGATCAAGGTGCAAGCAGATTCAGTGTCTGGTGAGGTCTCACTCTCTGCTTCAAAGATGGCACCTTGTGCTGTGCCTTAATACAGTGGAAGTGTAAGGGCAAACAAATTCCCTCAGACGTCTTTTACAAGAACACTAATCCCATTCACGAGGGTGGAGCCTTCGTGTCTAATCACCTCACAGGGACCACGCATTTTAATACTATCTCATTGGAGGTTAAAATTTGTGTATGAATTTTGAAAGGACACAAATTTTCAGACCATAGCACCCAATTTCATATCCAGCTTCCCTTAGGCAGTACTAGATCTGAGACAAAGATTAAGAAAAGATCAGAAAACAAAAATCCCAAATCATGTCTATGATGACTGTTTCAAATCCCACTCTGGGTGGGAACTGAACTGGTAGCAACTTGCCTTATGTTGACTTTGCTAAGGACAAGGTAGAAGGTGCAGCAAATTTGTTTGCTTTGCCTTCTGCATCATCATAATAAACCACTTATTTTGCATAGCACTTTACAGTTTATACACATGCTGTCAGGATTCTTTTTTCCTCGAAACAGCTCTTTGACTCTTTAAAGATATCTGTGATCATTAATATTTTTTGTTTGTGTTTTGAGACAAAGCCTTGCTCTGCAGCCCTGGCCGGCCTCAAATCCATCATCCTCCTGAATCAGTCTCCTGAGCACTGGAATCACAAGTGTGAGCCACCATGCTCAATTTATGATGGTTAATCCTGATTATCAACTTGACTGGATTGAGAAGCATCTAGGAAATCAACAAAGCATGCTTCTGCGTATGTCTGTAAGGGTGTTTCCAGAAACTATTGGCATGTGGGATGGCGAACTCAAGGGAAAGACCCACCCTGAACGTGAGGAGCAACACTTAATAGGGTGGGGGCCCAGATGGAACAGAGGAAGATGTAGGAAACCAATTAGCACTGCGCAGGCACCCCTCCCTCTTTCCCTCAGCACACTTAACCTGTTTTATGTCTCTTCACTCTGCTTCATCTTCTCTATGCCCAAATATATACTATTATCTCATTTAATTTTGAGTAACTTGCCAGAAGTCCTACAGGCAATGAATGGTAGAGCCAAGATTACAATCCAAAGCCATTGGGCTTTTTGTGCTTATATTCTTTCTGGAATATTACACTGTCTTTCAAAGCCAATTTGTCAAACTAATCTGCTAATGGACTAATATCATACAAACACCAATTAAAAGTATGGAATAACTGTGCTTGCTGTTGTAGCCAATGTGCTGCTGTAGTCAATGTGCAGAAGAGGAGCTTAATACATTTGTTCTAACTGAACTTTATTGCTAAAACATTGAGCATCTACTGTATATCTGGCTAGATCCTGTGATAGAAATAAAACACAGTGTAATAAAACACTAAGTGGTGCATATTCAATTGTCTACCTATAAAGTGAAGGCAGTAAGAGATTAAAGATTACTTATAGTGATATCAACAAGGAAGAAACTAATGGTGGCTGGTATTATCAAGAAGGAAATAAATGTTGAGCTTGTCTAGGAAGAATTTGGGAATTTTAAAGACAGAAAGAGGGTTTCCTATGCAGGAGGACTGATGTAAGCAATGACAAAGGCAGATGTGAATGTTCTGTGTATGGGAACAACTGAAAGACTTGCTTCATTTCAGTATAAGACATAGGTTAGACAGGTATAGGAAATAGTGAGTCAAGTGAGAATGGTTGGTTGTCCCCTACACAAGGAAGGGGGCAGTTGGCATCACACATATGCTATTTTCTCTATGCCTACACCGGGTGCTCATGAAAAAGATTGGAGGGGTGTGCAGCTTCCCTAATAGCTTCCTCAGATTCTTTGCTCCTATGAAGCAAAAACCTTAAAATGCTGGAAGGGGGGCAGTAAGTCTTCACACAGGCGAGGATCTATTGTTTCTGAAGAAGAGTAGAGCCAAATCTCTCTGCCTCTAAGAGAAGGGTAGAAAACTTTTTTGCACCCAGGACTCAAGAAAAATCTTTGTCTTGAGAAGAACACAAGCAAAATCCTCTACCTCTAGAGGATGAGCGGGGGTATTTCTTGAGCCCAGGATCCTATAAGCGTACTAAACACATTACTATTATACTACTGGAAGAGCAGCAGGAAATTCCTGCCTAAGATCAAGCAGAGATATAAGACAGTTTTGTTGCCACTGTGAGGACAGTCAAGTGTATTAGGAAGCCCCAATTCCTAAAGCCCGGGTACAAAGAGTCTGCCTGCTATTGAGACTGGCGCATGAAAACAGAGAACATACCCTGCCTCTGTGAGCAGCCTAGTATCAAATAACGAGCAACATTTTACTGCTGGAAGAGGAGCAAGAGCATAGACAGAGACTCCCCTCTGTGGCCCAGGCATGCAAGGGCAGCTAAAAGCTGAGGGCGAAGCAGAAAAACCTTCCAGAAACACAATTCCTGCTCTAAGCTTATGGTAGCAGCAACCCACCACTAGAGGAACTCAAAATCCATGGTGCACTAACAATTATAGCATAAATCATAAAGTCTGCTCACCTCATGAGTGGGTTGACCCAATTTCACAATTAAATGGCTTTGTATAATAAGCTGCAGGACCATTTCCAGGCACAGGTGCGATTTACCTTAGTCTCTGCTACCCTTCTAAGCACATTAACAGCTAAACACAAAATTGGGGCAAAAAAAAAAAAAAACCACTGTCAAAAATAATGCAATAAAGCAAATTTGATTTGGATATTGGAATGAGTAAATATAGAACTCTATAGATATAGAATTTAAAGTAACTACAATTTATATTATAAATGACCTCGTGGAGAAAATGGAAATACATGTATGAACAGGTGGAAAATTTCAACATAGCAATCAAAACAATATGAAAGAATGAAATGAGAATCCTAGAAATAAAAAGTACGCCATAACAAAGTAATGCAACGAAATTACACAGGTAAAGATTGCCTAGGATAGCAGTAGATGGATATAGCTAAAGAAAGAATCAGTGAGGTTGAGAATAGGTCATTGCAAATCATTCAAATTATAATACAAAAGAAAGAAGAAATGAAAAAAATGAATAAAGTATCCAAAAGTTATGAGGCAATTTAGAGTTGACTGAAATACAAATAATTAAGTCTCAGAATCAGAACGCAGAAGAAATTGGGGCAGAATTATTTGAAAATATAATGGGCGAGAGTTTTCCAAAAATGATAAAAAATTATAAACCACATACCTAAGAAAAGATTTTAAAAACTATAAAACAATAACAGTAATGATTAAAAAGTAAATGCAGAAACTATGCAATCCAGAAGACAAATGGGGGCCTCTTTCAAATATTGAAAGAGAAATCTGCCAACTCAGAAATCTGCAGGTACTAAAAATATTTTTCAAAAATGAAGGCAAAGGAAAGACTTTCTCAGACAAACAAAATCTGAGTTACATTACTTCTAGCAACTATGCTATAAAAAATATTGAAAGGAAATTTTCCGTGAGAAAGAATATACCAGATGAAAACTTGAAAGAAAGGAAGAATAGTGGAAATTGTAAAGATAAAGATAAGCATAAAAGACATTCTTTGACTATTTTATCCATATAAAATATAATAGACTGTTTTGAATATTATCTTTCTTCTGCATAATATCTATTATACTTCTTTGTCCTTATTTACACTTATGGTTTTTCATATCAGAGAAACAATTTGATGTGTACTCATGGGTGTCTGATTTATTTCACTTAAGAGTAGGTTCTCAAATATCTCTAGTTTATCTTTTTTATGGCAGAGTAGTACTCAAAAGAGAGGAAAACTAGAAAGGGAGGAGGGGGAAAAGAAGAAAGGGGAAAAAGGAAAGAAAGGGGAAAGGGAAAAATGTAAAAATGTAAATAAATCTTCTGTAAACAGGGAAGAGTGGGGGAGTGGAAGGGAGGGATGGGGAAGAGGGGGGAAACTAAGATACATCATGTACAGGTACAAAATAACCATGATGAATGTGATCATTATGTATACAAAGTACCAATACATGCTCTTGGTAAAAAAAAAAAAATTAAAAAGTATACTGTGTTGAAAAAGAGCAGTAGCAATGGATGGCAGGATTTATAATATATGTATAAACAAAATGCATGACAATGATAGTGCAACAGATATGAGAAAGGAATTGGAAACATTTGTGTAAGGTTCTTGTGGTGTTTAGGGTGGAATGTCAACTTGGCTTGATTTGGGGATCTGCCCACGGATTGATGGAGCACATTTCTGGGTAGGCATGGAGGGGTACCGTTGCAGTACTGTATTTGGCCCCTTCCTCTCTAGCACTAGTTCCCTGCTCTGCTTCTCAGCCACTGTGAATTGAGCAGCTTTGATGTACCTCACTCTTTCACCATGATGTTCCAGCCTTGGAGCCAACCGACCCTGGATTGAAAAATCTCCGAAATTGTGAGCCAAATTAAATCTTTCCTCCTTTGGTTGTGGGTCTTGGTTATCATGTCCCAGGGAAGAAAAGCTGATTAATAGAGTTTTTATATTATATATGAAAGTGGGCTCTGATTAAAGATGTGTACTGTAAATGACAGTGAAACCAATAAAGAAAAAATTGAAAAAAAGCATAAATATGTCAATAAAGTAGATAATTAGAATCAGAAAGATTCTTCAATTTATCCAAAAAAAAAAGGTGAACAAAGAAGAGATGAGATTAAACAAAAAAACAAGATGTAGATTTAACTATATCATTAATTCCATTAAAATTAAGTGGTCTGAACACCTGTAGAAAAAGTAAATCTTGTCAGAGTGATTTTAAAACCAAGAACCAACTATGTGCTATTTTAAAAGCATCAATAGATGAGAAGTAAAATGAAGAATAATAAGATACATCATGTAAACCTCAATTAAAAGAAAGATAGAGTGGCTATACTGATTCTTGTCAGACCAAGAATACTTCAGAACAAATAATATTGCTATAAGAGATAAAAAGGGACAACATATAATGATAAAGAATTTTGTTTGTTAAGAAAAATTATAGTCCTAAGTGGATATATATTTATTAACAGAATTCCAAAATACATGAGGGAAAGCTTTTTAGAACTGAAACAAGTAAAATACATTACTACAGTTGAATACTTCAACATTTTTCTCTCATTTAATTATAGAGCAAGTAGACAAAAATGAACAATGTAGAAGACCTGTGTAATACTATCAGCAAGCCTGACCTAATTGACGTTTATAGAATACTCCATTCAACAACAGACTATGAATTCATTTTAGGTGTGTGTCGTACATTCACAAAAAATGCATACTTTTGGTCATAAAAGAAAGTACAGTACAATTTTAAAAGATGGGAGGCATAAAAAGTAGTTTCCAACCACAGCAGAATTAAACTACAAATCAATATTTTGGAAAACATCTAATTATGTGGAAATTAAGCAATGCTATTCTTTAAAAAAATCCATGGGATGAAAAAAGTCAAAAGAAAAATCATAAAAGATTTTGTTTTTAATGAAAATGAAAACACATCAAATACATAAGACAAACATAAAACATGTTTACAGGATGATTTATAACAGAAAAACTTATGTTTGGAAAGAAGAAAGCTTTCAAATCAATTACCTTCAATTATCAAAACAATTAAGAAACTAGAAGAAAAGAGCGAAATTAAACCCCAAAGCAAGAAGCTAAGAAAATATGAAGAGCACAATCAATGGAAAACAGAAAAATAATTAAAAATTAATAAGAAAACGCTAACAAAATAATATAAAATTTAAAAAATAAAACCAAAGCTTTGTTTTGAGACATGAAAATAATATTTATTAACCTCAAACCTGATGGATCAAGACGAAGATAAATTACTAATGCTACCATATAAAGGAAAGAAAGACATTATTACAGGTCTTTCAGAAATTGAAAAGGAGAATAAGGGACTATTTTGAAACATTCATTGCAATAAATTTGATTAGTTAGGTGAAATAGACAAATTCCCTAAAGTATACTATCATTGCTCACTCAAGAAAAAATAAACAATCTAAATGGTCTCATATCTACAATAGAAATAAAATTCTCCAAACAGAGAAAAACAACAAAAACTTCGGTCACAGATATTTTCTAAGTATTCTTCCAAGTATTTAGGGAAAGAAATCAATTGTAAAAAATTCTTCCAGAAATACAAGTGTAAGAAACACTGACCAACACAAACTTACTTGCCTTTGGACATCGGTTTCCAGACTTCCAGTGCAGAGCCTTCAGGCTGGATTATTTTTTCCTCTAGTGTACCCTAACTGATACAGCAAGGAATTTACTGAGTAGGACCAAGTATTAAAGCTGAGATAGTCCATCATGAGGTGCTACAGAGAGTCAAGAAAGAAACTCAAAATATGCTTAATCAACTTACTTTTCTTCCTACAATGGTGATAAGGTATTTAAAGGAGAAAAGACTATTTTCAACAAATAACACTTCAGCAATTGGTTTGCCATATGCATAAAAATGAACTTTAGCCTCTACTGCGCACCACATTTAAAACTTAACTCCAAATGAATCACAGTTCTAAATGTAAAACCAAAATCTGTAATAGCTCTGGAGAGATTTACTGTGACTAAAGATTTCTTAGAAAGAACACAAAAGGCATAGATGTAATTTGAAACATCTGCTATCTGAATGACACTGCCAAAGAAGCCGAAGGTATATAAACGGCCAAACTAGAGGCAGAGAGAAAATATTTTCAGTACATATGTCTGATAAAGGACTCGTATCCAGAAAATATGAATAACATTCACAACTCAATAATGATAAAAACAACCCAATGAAAAATTGAGAAGTTTTACACAGGAAATTCAAGAAAAAGATTCAATCAAGGCCTGGGAGCCCACAGCAATATCCCATGTATGTCTGTGTCTGCATTAAAAGTCTGAAGAAATCTATACTGGAACCAGGATACGATGCTCACTGCAGAGACATTCTGCACTCCTCCTGCATTTGGCTTACAGGTGAATGTTGTAACTTGTAAATGTCTTGTATTAAATCTGCTCTCTTGCAAACCACTGACTCTAGAAAGGTAATACACCCACACACAGCCACAATCGAGCACGGTGACCACTTCACAATATTTCTTTCTACACACTCATCATCCTGTTAGGAGCTATCTGTGACTCAGCGCTGTGCATCTAGCCTTATTTTCCCAGGCCCAGCAAGCAATATGAGATCAATAATGTCTGTCAAATTGATTTCAGTTGCAGATCCACTTTTTCACCACTCATATCATTCTCTCTCTGTGTCTCTCTTTCCTCCCAGCCTGCTCCCTGCTCCATTCATATATTCACTCAACAAATACTCACTGCTTACCTACTGAATGGCAGATCCTCTTCCAGACTCTGACAGGTATGCTGCAGTGAAAGTTACCTTCTCCCCTCTGAGCTCTACCTACTTCCCAGAGACAACTCCCACACTGGGGAAATTGACACCAAACATCCAAACAATAGGCCTTCCCAATGGACAGGGATCCTGGTTGGCCCGATGGGGGTGAGCTAGGACCTTGCTAAAGACCATTCTGAAGATCACCTCTCAAATTTATACTCTCTAATGAACCAGTAGGACCTTGCTACAGCCCCAGGAATGCCTCTCTGGGGTTCCCAGATGCTCACAGGAGGTGCTCGACCTAATTCTTAATTCATATTCTCAATCAACCGATGCTTACAAACACTTCCTTTTTTGTTTTTTAGTTTTGTTTAGTTTAGGAGTACAAGTTTGCAGTACATAATGTCTACACTCCATGTGTGGAGTTCTTACATGTAAACAACGCATCCCAATTCTTTTTTTATCTTCCACTTTCCCTCCTCTCCTTCCACCTCCCTCCATCTCTTGACCTCCTTCCCCTTCAAAAAAGATCTATCTCCCTACTTCCTATTATCTATTTTTTATTTTGCTCTTTATTTTTACTCTAGGTTTCTCATATAAAAGAAACCATGTGATATTTAAGCTTGTGTGTCTAATTTATTTCACTTAACATTATAGTCTCAAGGTCTATCCATTTTCCTACAAATAACTCGTTTTTACCTTTCCTATGACAATGTAGTATTCATTTGTATCTAAACACTACATTTTCTTTATCCATTCATTTGTTGATAGACATATAGGCCACTTTCAAGGTCTACCTATTGTGAATTGTGCTGCTGTAAACATGGTATGCATGTATTACTGTAATATGATGTTGTCATGGTTTCTATCTACATCCCCCCCCCAAGGCCTCATGTGGTCAGACGTGGAATTTTTCAGAGTTGGCTGGATCTAGGGTGTGTGATGCTGGGATTAAGGGTGCTGTACCCTGGGTGTGGGTGGCATTAATTAATAGGTTTATAGCCTGGATAGAATATAAAGGGACAGAAAGAAGCTGTTGCTGCTTCAGTCTGCTGCTGCTGCTGCTGTTGTTTGCTGCTTGCTGCTTGCTGCCTTCTGCCTGCCCGATCACATCATGGACTCTTTCTCCTCTGTGATGTCTCTCTGCTGTGCCTCCATGCATCAGAGCCAGCTGACTGTGAACTGAAACCTCCACAACCTGTGAGCTACAATAACTCTTTCCTCTTTTTAACTTTGGATGTCAGGTATTTTATCTCAGCAAAGAAAAAAGGAACTAAGACAAATATCTTTAACTCTTTTAGGAAGATACCTAGAAGGAGAATAGATAGGTTGAATGGAATTTCTACTTTCAATTTTTTTAGGAATCTCCACACTGATTTCCATAGTGGTTATATTAGTTTACATTCTGACCAATAGTGTAGAATGGTTCCTTTTTCCCTGCAGCATTTGTTATTATTTGGTTTCTTGATTATGGACGATGTTGCTGGGATAAGATGGAATTTCAGTGTTGTTTTAATTTGCATTTGTCTAACACCCAGAAACGTTGTGCATTTTTTCATGTATGTATTAGCCATTTGTACTTCTTCTGTGAAATGTCTATTGATTTTGATTGCCTTTTTTAATTTTTTTATTTTGTGGGGTTTTTTTTATTTCTTTATATATTCTAGATATGAGTCCTCTGTCTGAGGAATTGCTAGCAAAAAATTTTTTCCCATTCTGTAGGTTGTCTTTTCACTCTGTTAGTTGTTTCTTTTGCTGGGCAAAAGTTTTTTATTTCATAAGATCTCATTTGTTGATTCTTGGAACTATTTCCTACCGAAGTTCTGTTCAGAAAGTCCCTGCTCATGCTTATGAATTCAAGAGTTTTACTTATTTTGCCTTCTAGCAGGTTGTTTCTGGTTTAGCATCTAGCTCTTCTATCTATTTTGGTTTTAATTTACTACATAGTGAGATACGGACCTAGATTCAATCTTCTGCGTGTGGATACCCAGTTTTTCCTACACTATTTATTAAAGAGGCCATGTTACCTCAAGTGTACATTTTTGGTCCCTTTCTTTGTCAAAGATCCAAAAGTTGAATGTACTTGGGTTTGTTTTTGCATCCTTTGTTCTGTTCTATTGATCTGCAGGTTTGTTTTTGTACCAATAGCATGCTGTTTTTATCACAGTACCTTCATAATATAACTTCAGGTCCAGAATACTGATACCTCCTGCTTTGCCCTTCTGACTCAGAATACTTTTGCTATTCTGGGTCTCTTCTGGTTCCATATGAATTTTAAAACAGTGCTCTCCAGTTCTATGAAGAATGCTGTTGGAATTTTCATTGATATTTCATTAACACATTCCCGCCAGCTTGACACACCTGTGGTACATGCAAGACTGTCCCAGTTGGTGGCTTGAACCACTGATGGTGCAAACAGATCTAATTATTTTTACTGGTCTTTTTAACTAATAAAATCAATAAAAGTCTATAAATGGACCAAATCTAGTTAATTGCTTGAAGTTCAGTAATTACTTCCCAAATATAAATATTAATTAAAACTACCTCTACCAGTTAAAAAATTGTGGCACATGCCTTCAACCCCAGCAATTGGGAGGCTGAGGCAGGACGATCAACATGAGTTTAGGGCCAACCTGGACTACATAATGAGTTCAAGCCCAGCCTGAATTACACAGCATGACCCTATCTCAAAAAAAAAGAAAGAAAAATTTATTACAACAATTAACATATTTATTTATTTCATTAGTTTAAAATTTTATGTATAACATTTTATACATAAAGGCATTTGATTTGTGCAGAGTACACAAAATGTCATAATGCATTTGTCTTTTTTTGCAGCCACAGTGGCACCCATTTTTTCAGATAATTTTTTTTAAATTTTTATTTTTTACCAAGAACTTGCATTGGTACATTGTAATACTAATGATCCCATTTATCATGGTTATTTTGTACCTATACATGATGTATCTTGGTTCCCCCCTTTCCCCACCCCTCCCTTCCATTCCCCCCTTTCCTTATTTACAGCAGGTTTATTTACATTTTCCCATTTTTTCCCTTTCTTTCCCTTTTCCCTTCCCTCTTTTCCCCTTCTAGCTCTCCTGTTTTTTGAATGTTATCTTTCTTTTACCTAGTATCTATTATGCCTCTTTGTCTTTATGTACATTTAAGGTTTCTCATATC